>SMMQ01000451.1:20628-40885 GCA_008271595.1 [Pythium] brassicae (nom. inval.) | reverse complement strand
GCGCGGCCGCCAATAGGCGTGCACGGCGGTGGCATAGAACGCCATGAGCGCGGCGCGCGCCACGAGGTTCGGCGGTTGCGCTGCCTTGGGCGTCGTCGACACTTCACTCGTCATGCTTCTTCTCTCCTGTGCGCAGATCTTTTGTTTGTTTGGGGACTGGTGATAATGAAAAAAAGAAGGGGAATGGAACAGAAAGTGACTTTGTGCTGTCGTGTCGTGCCTGTGAGTTAGGACTGCTGCAGCGAGGCCTGGATCGCGCGCTGCAGCTCGTCGTCTTCGTCGTTCGTGTCTGCAAAATCAGCGGCGGCGGCGGGAGCGACGGCGGCGTGGAACTCGTGCGCCGACAACTCGAGCGCGCGTCGCACCTGCTCGTCGTAGTCGTCGACGCCCACGAGCGGCGGAGCCGCTTCCGCTGCCGCCGCCTCGCGCTGTCCGAGGTGCCCGAGCGACGCCTGGATTGCGGCTGAGACCTGCTCGTCAAAGTCCGCGTCGTGGGCGCCGGGCGGCAGCGCCTGGAGCGACGCCTCGATCGCCTTCTTCACCATCTCCTCCTCGGACGCCTGCTTCACCTTGGCGATCAGGTCGGCTTGGATCGCGGCCATCTCGCTCTCGCGCGTGGCGTCGCGCAGCTCCTGCTGCTCGCGCTCGACCGCGACGTCGCCAGCGCCCGCGCCGCCACTCGCGGCGGCCTCCGCTCCTCCGCTGCGCTCGTACTCCTCCAGCGACAGCTTGAGGGTGTCGTCAAGGCTCGAGTCCATGCCGTCGAACTCTGTCCGAGAGAGCTGCACAGGCGCCGCACAACGACAGCGTCCGGCCGTTAGGTGCCGCTCGCAGGACTCAGAGAGAGAGAGAGAGAGAGAGAGAAAGAGAGAGAGAGAGAGAGAGAGAGAGAGAGGCAGCCACGCACCAGTAGCATCTGCTCCAGCTGCGCCATCTCAGTCGTCTCGCGGTCCGACTCGGCCGCCACCTCGAGGGCCACGTCAGCGTCGGCAGCGTCGTCCCTGTCCCGCGTGTTGATGCGGCGCGAGTACTCAATGTGGCGCCGCTCCCACTCGCCCGGCGCGTCGCGGATGCAGTTCGCCGCGTGGTCGAGTCCAACGAGCGAGTCGTAGTGGCCGCCGCCGTAATAGCTCAGACTACGGAGGTCGACGCCCACGATCCGTCAAACAACACACACATCGTGCCAAGAACGACAGTCAGTCGACCAATACGACTGCCACACACGCACTCACACACAATCGGCGCTGGCTACGTACCGGATCGGCGGGCGGCTGCGCGAGACGCCGCTGCTCTCGTGGAACGTGCGCAGCTTGCGGAAGCCGTGCGCCGGGTCGTAAGCGTACACCTCCGCGGGCCGGTCGTAGAGCTCGCACATGGCCTGGAGCTCCGGGTCGTCGCCCCACACGCCCGCGCGCCGCTTGTAGTTAAGGTAGCGCACGAACGCCGCCATGTCGCCGACCACGTACGGCTCAAAGTACTCCTTCTCGCTCTCCATGTAGTCCATGCACATGGCGCGCACGGCCGCGTGGTGCCGGTCGTCGCCGTACACCTGGTGGCTCACGGACCGGAAGAGGCAGTTGCCGTCGCCGTCGATCGGGCAGATGCGCAGCCCGTGGCGCTCGAGCGCCTCGCGGTAGTGCTGGAAGCGCGGGTTCCGCGTCTCGAACACGCGGTGGTGCGCGTGCTTGGGCGCGACGCTCAGCTGTCGCTGCGCCGCAAAGCTGCGGTGTCGCGTGTGCTCCCCGAGCGGCGCCACCGTGTCCGGCGAGAACGGGATCCACTCGTCGAACTGTTGCTGCCTGCCCGCGTAGCGCACGCGGACGTCGCTCGGGCGCGCGCGCACCACGTGCGCCTCCTTCCACACGCCGTGGACGGTCTTGCGCACCTCGATCTGCTGCGCGAGCCGCACTGGGAAGCTGTCGTTGCGCGTCTGGACGGCACACACGCACGCACCGCACATACATTCAGCAGCAGCAGCAATCGGACCGCTGCATCGCGCCACTCGCATACGCATTCCCACCTTTGTTGCGGGCTGCGCGAGCTGCCCCGAGTCGCTCGGGATCCACCGGTGCCACGCGTCGTTCATGTTGAGAAAGCGGATCTGCAGCTCGCCGTCTACCATCTAGTGACACGCCCACCCGCACGCCCTCGCTCGTCAGCAATTCTCTTCCAAGCAGCGTCGCGCACACACGCCGCATACGCGCACATGCGCACGCACCCGCAAGATCATCGCTGGGCACCAGTTGCCAAACACGTTCTGCGCGTCCACTGGGTCACCCACGTGCAGCTGGCGGCGCCACTCGATGTCTCCGGGATCGATGCGCATCATTTCTTCGCGCGCAGTGCTCCTGTTACTCGCTTGTTCCTCCGTATACGCACACGCATTCTCACTCTCTCGAGCTATAGTCATGACACATACCCACACACCTTCTTCCATGTCCGTGTCGTCGCTCAGGTTGCCATCATCCGAGCCGCCGTCACGTTTGTACTCCGCGTTAGTGGCGGCGTACGAAGTATGCACGAGCGACGGCGCATCGTCACCGTCGCTGCCGTCATCGCGGTCGCAGTCGCGATGGTCGTCGCCCACCACCAGCCGCGCACAGCCCATGCTCTTGTCTGTTGTGATATCGAGAAGTGTCAATCGTTTCGCTTATTTCCCGTGTTTTTATCTCTATAGAGAACCACATCTGGAAGTGTCGAATGGCTACATAGCGGGTGATGCCCTTGATGCGCACACACCAAGCTGTCGGCAAGTGTGTCCTGCGTGAATCTCTTGCTTGTAGCGCGAGCTCACCTCCTCGCAGATCCTTGGTCGATACCATAGTAGCAGACACGGCCGTCCTTGTTCTCGATTGTCGTGTCCGCGCCTTTCGAGATGAGGTACGCGCCGAGCGTGTCGCCAAAGCCGTAGGCAAAGCAAAAGTGCAGCGCCGTGTTGCCCCGGAGCTGCTCACGATACCAACCGACAGACCACGAGCCAAGCGAGAGCAGCAAGGGGCGACATCACGAAGAGCCCATCGTCAGTATAGCTGGCAACCACCGTTCATCGTGCGCGATCACCCACCCACCCAAACACCCTCGATAACGCAAGAACAACGTACGTTTCGGCTGTTGATGTTGGCGCCGCGCCGCAGGGCAAGCTTCGCCATGCGCTTCAGTCCGTTCTGGCACGCAATCGAGAGGATCGTGTTGCCGAACTCGTCCTTGGCGTTCACGGACACGCCCTGGTCCAGCATGTACGTGACCGAGTCCACGCGGTTGTGTCGCGTCGCAGAGAAGACGTCGTTCTCGGGGGCTGCAGGGGCATCGGCGTAAAGCGCAGCAACGTGCAGCTCCGACCCGCGAGCGGAGCCCGCGGTCGCGAGTCCGAGGTAGTGTTCCGCCGCGCTTCCATTCCGCTGGACCTTGTGCTCGTACTTTGCATCGTCCAACAACGGCGCTTGTTTCAGCTCGGACCCGAGGGGGACGCGCTTGCTGCTACGGAACGCCTCATCCAGGTACTTTGCCGAGTGTGCGTGCTGCTCTGCTTGCACCGGCGCGGGCGTTGGCAGGCTTTCGCGGGGCGTTCCGTATTCATTGTCGTCCGATGAGACCGAGCGCGCGCTTTCTCGCGGGGACACGAAGCGCTCGTCCTCGGACCCGCCGCTCGTGTACCCTCGCCGCGCCGAGCTCCGCGGCGTGTAGAACCGGTCGTCAGCAACGGACTTGGCCTCCATGGCTTAGTTCAGCGGCGCCGCGAGTGTTGCGAACGAAGGGTCAAAGGAACAGAGCTCCAAATAGCACCGACGAGGTGATCCGAGCTCACACTGTGTGGGCTCAATCGTCTTGCAAGCTACGCAGCGGGAGGAGATCCCAGATCACACCGCTGCCTACGCAGCTTACGGGTGTCTACAACTGTAGTACTTTACTTGCGCTGCTTCTGCTTCGCGCCCTTCGACTGCTGCGGCTTCGGTTGTGGCTGCTGTTGCTGCAAGTGCGTGAAGAGCAGCTCCTCGTTGCCCTCGTACTTCTTCACCAGCGCGTCCACCTCCGCCAGCTTCTCCGGGTTGTGCTTCGTGTAAAAGTGCACCAAGCGATTCCTGCACGACATCACTTGTCAGTTGATCGAGTCCGAGTCACACACGCTCTCTCTCTCTCTCTCTCTCTCGCACCACACATACACACATACATACACATGAGACGCACCTGAACTGGTGGCGCTCCTCCGCTGCGCCGCCGAAAAAGATGATCCACGCCAGGCACGCGTAGCACACGCACGCGCCGAGCTCGAGCCACTGCTTCTCCGTCGCGGCGTCCAGCGAAAGGCCGAGCCCGAGCGCCTCGAGCGCCGCCGACACGTACCGCTCCTCCGAGATGTACAGCACCCAGCACGTCGACTGCACGAAGATCGCAGCGCCGAGGTGGAAGAACCACGACACGTACGCCGCTGCGAAGCAGTACGTGCCGACCGTGAGCACGAAGCGTAGCACGTGCGCGAGCAGCACGTCGTCGCCTATGTGCAGCAGCTGCAGCGTCTCGCGCGGCCGCCAATAGGCGTGCACGGCGGTGGCATAGAACGCCATGAGCGCGGCGCGCGCCACGAGGTTCGGCGGTTGCGCTGCCTTGGGCGTCGGCAGCTCCATCGTCGACACGGTTGCCATGCTGGTCACTTTTTCTCTCGTCTCGCGCCTTGTGGACGAGCCTGCGAGTTGTCGGATGGTCACGAATTGCATGTCAATTGTGTGTTGAGACGGGTCCCTCCTCGAAGATTCAAAAACCTTCAGCACTGAAGCGAGCTCTGCTTGCACTTCTTCAGTGTGTCTCTTGCTCTACAAATGCACTACCGGACACGCGTATCAACACCACCACACGCGGGCAACTGAGCTGGCGAACGGGCTGTTGGATCACCTTTCTGTAAATACGGTGCGTGTTCGGCCCTCTCACGCGGCGAGCACAGCGGCGACGGCGGCGAACGCTGCGTAGTTGCGCAATCCCGACTTGGACGCCGACCCGCTGCGCTGGAGCAGGCGCGCCGGTGGCGCGAGCTGAAGCACGACCGGCCGGCCCTCGCTTGCACGCACCACCGCGCGGTTCACGTCGGCGAGCGAGGCGCCGACCATGCTCACGCCGTCGATGGCGAGCAGCATCATGCCCGGCAGCACGCCATTCGTGTGCGCTCCCGACGCCTGCTCCACCTGTGCGACGAGGATCGGCGACGGTGGCGGCGTGAAGTCCAGCTGGCACGGCGACTTCGCAGTCCGGAGCGCGTCCATGACGGCGAGGAAGCCGACACCGACGACCGGGCGGCCGTTCACTCCGATTAGCTCCTGCCCCTCGAGCACCTCGGCGGCCTCGGCGCTCTTGACCGCGACCGCGCCGTTCTCCCGCTCAGCGAAGGTGATCCCGAGGCGCTGCTCCTTGTGCCACTCGAGGCGCGTAGGGCCGGCCGTGTCCACGAACCTGGACTTGGCGCGCTGGAACGTTATGCCGAACAAGTCGCCGCCAGTGTACGCGAATGTCACGACTGTCGGCGAGGACGCTGTGGCATCTTGCGGCTCCGTAATCGCGGACGCGCTCTCCGCGCGCGTCTTCTTCTTGATGTTGGAGAAGAAGCCCTTCATTGTATCGGCAGCGGTGTGGAGATTGGAATTGGCGGTGCACTCGTGAGCGCAAGAGTCCGTGCGGTGGCAGGCGAACGAGTGCTTGAAACAGCGGGAGGACTCACGTGACGCTTCGCTCGGAACAAGCGAACGGCGGAGAGGACGCCGGTGGTGGCGGACGTAGGAAGAGTGGCGGGCGGAAGGACGGACGCTACAGGCAATGGTTGAGTGTTGCGCAGCAGCGGCGGCGACGACGACGACAGCGAGAAGATGGCGGCGGCGTGCGCGTCGGGCGGCAAGGCGAGACTGAAGCAAAAGAGGGCAGGCAGGATCACGGTGGCACTACCAACTTGATTATTGTATGGTGGCTTGTAATTGGAGCAAAGCACTGATCTGACTTCTTTCAGTTCAGAGCACCAGCAGTTTGGCCATCAAAGGGGTGGTTTGGTCAAACCACCCGAATGGCATGCGAAAACATGCTTCGCTTCGCGCTGCCTCCTCTTACAGTACACAGAGGAGGAAGGCGTTCGAGCGCGACAGCGCTTTACATGTTCTTTGCTCGAGCCTGCTCCGTGGCGTGGCTGACCGAGTGATGCCGCTTTTTGAGTAAAGTACTGTATCTCTGTCACTGTCACCAAATAAATTTGAATGAATGGACACAGAATCCACGAGTTTGTGTGTGCAAGTTCCGAACACCGTCCACGAAAGCGCGCGCGGTGCTTGTTGCACTTCAAATGGATGATAACTCAATGCTGTAGTACGTGCGGGTGTGCGAGGCGTGAACTCTGCGGTAATTAACTCACCAGAAGCTCCTGCACGATTGCAGCGGAGCGCGAAGGTCCTCAGCTCATTGGTTGCATGGAGCTTCTGCGACGAAAGCAAAGTGCGCTGTTGCTGTCTGGCAGGTTCGCTTTCTCTTCTCCCAGTCAAATGTTTCGTACCTAGCCGGGAATCAACCACCATTCCATGGCGAGTCCACCAGGAATGCTTCTCATCCTTCGTTTCACCTTGTCGGTGTCTCCCTCATTCCCAGATCCGCTCGCTCGAGACCACACAGTTGGGACTGTGAAGCAGCAGCAGCTCGCACACGCAAAAACAAAGAGCAGATATGGGCAACGTCGCGAGCTGGATCGCGCAGTGCATCTACCCGGAAGACCAGGTGCTCTGGCAGGCGGCGCGCTCCGGCGATGCCCACGGGCTGCACAACGCGCTCGCCAAGCTCACGCCCGAGACGCGCAAGCACGTCGAGTGGCAGGAGCCCTGCTCGGGCCGCACCGCGCTCGCCGAGGCCGCGCTGCGCGGCAACCGCGCGTGCGTGGCAGCGCTCGTCCAACACGGCGCTAACTGCAACGTGAAGGATTACCGCGGCAACACGCCGCTGCACCTGGCGTGCAAGAAGGGCCGCGACGACGTCGTGCAGTTCCTACTGCAAGTGCCCAGCGTGTTCCCGTTCGAAACGAACCTCGACGCGCTCACGCCGCTCGACCTCGTGCGGAACAGGATCAAGGACGCCGATGACGACTACCCGCTCTCCTTCGAGCGCTGTCTCGAGGAGCTCGAGAAGGTACGCGCACGTGTGGTGTGTATGCGTGTGACAACAGTGGGTGGGCGTTGTCACTAGAGAGAGGGCGGCTGGGCTGGTAGCTTGTGCTCACAGACGCCTGTGTGCGCACTCTCTCGCAGAAGTTCTGCATCTACAGCGGTTGGCTCTACGAGCAGCAGGACAACGTGCTCTCGATGGTCTCGGGAATGGCGTCGCTCACTTCCTGGAAGCGAAGGTGCGCAGGGCGTTTAGCCGTACTCTCACATACACTCCGTTGGTCGTCACTCACGCTTGTGACTCTGATGGGCGACTTAGGTTCTGCATCGTCCTGGAGCGAGGCGCCTCTGACATCCTGGAGCTCGCGCTGTTCGCGATGAAGCCCTGCGGGATGCGGCCGGTGTGCCCCAAGTCGGTCGTGCTCTACCAGGTCGGCGCCGGCATGACCGGGACGACGGACAGCAAGTGGTTCAACCGCAAGGACTTTGTGTTCACGATTCAAGGCAGCCAGAAGGACAAGGGCCAGTACGACGCGACGGTCACCATGCAACCGCTCGCGTTCGCCGCGGTCGACCAGCACGGCTACGACGCGTGGCAGCGCTTTTTCGCGCAGCAGCAGCAGTCGCTGCACTCCCGTACCACGGAGCTGTACGGCCCGCCTGTGGTGGCGCTCTGCCCGCCGCAGCCCTCGCAAGCGGCGGCGGCGGCAGTGGGGCTGCCGTATCCACAGCTGCAGTTCCCGCCAGCAGCGCACGATCGGAGCGAGTCGAAGGCGGCGTTCGCTCTGCCGCCGCCTCCTCCAGCAGTACTCACTGCGGACGCAGCGGCACTGCGTGAGCAAGAGGAGGAAGACGTCCGTCGCGCGATCTGGTTGTCGCTGCAGACCACAAACGGGGGCGGCGGTGAGAACGAGCAGCTCGCGTCGTCTCCGCCACTGCCAGTGTCGGCGCCGGACTGGGACGAAGCCGGCGAAGCGACCGACGAGGACTCACAGCACTCGGCATCCTCCCGCGGCTCTGCGGCTGGGGGCGCTGCGCCGGCGAACCGCCAGGCAAGCAGCCCGCCGGTGGTGAACTTTGGCCGCGCGCCATCGTACTCGGGCATTGGCGAGTGCGTGATCTGCTTCGACGGCCCGCAGGCAGCAGTGTGCGTGCCCTGCGGCCACAACGCGATCTGCATGGCGTGCGCGGAAGAGATCCTCGACACGACGTGCGAGTGCCCGGTGTGCCGCCACCCCATCCGCGAGCTCATCAAGCTCTACCGCGTGTGAGTGAGCGAGCTGATCTGTGCGGCCATCGAGCGAGCAAGCGAGCAAGAGAGCAACACAGCGAAGCGAGAGAAGCAAAAGCGCGTTGTGTGGAGTTTGAACGTACAAGCGGTGGAGCGCGGCAATAACTTATAAGGCACCCAGTCGTTCACTGCCATAGCCCGGCCGCTCGCTGCGAGTGCGAGTTGGGGGATGAGGAGCGCTCACACTCGGAAGATCTTGATCACCTCTCGCACGGGCACGCGGCACACTGGGCAGAGCCGCGTGGTGTCCAGCAGCTCCCCGGCACAGTCCATGCAGATCGCGTTGTGGCCGCAGGGCACGCAGACTGCGGACTGCGGGCCGTCGAAGCAGATCACGCACTCGTCGTGTCCGTCAGGAGAGTGCGGCGCGCGAGCCGCGGTTGCGCGGTGAACCGGCGAGATCGAGTGCAGCGGCTGCACGATCTCGACTCCGTCCGGCGCGAGCGTCGGTCGCGGCGACCCGACCGAGTGCATCGAGGAGAGCGGCGGCGCGGACGGCGCCGGGATGACCACCGAGGGCGTCGACGCGGCTCGCCACTGCGCGTCTTGCGCCGAGAGCTGCAGGGCTCGCTCCAGCTCCCGCTGGTCGTGCAGCTGCGCGTCGTGCGAGCTGGTGGCGTACGCGAAGCCGAGTTCTCCAGCTCGTGGGCCGAACGCAGCCGCGATCTGGTTGCTGCTGCCAGCGAGCTGGAATGTCATACACCACAGACAATGGATTAGTCAACAGCCGACAGAGGAGAGAGAGAGAGAGAGAGAGAGAGAGAGCACGTGCGTGCGACAAAAGACGCACCCGCAGACTCGTCAGGAACGTCTTCCATGCCACCAGCTCGGCTTGGCTCGAAGCGGCGAAGTCGAACAGCTGCGGCGCCGACACGCGGTTGATACCCGCCTTGGTGTACGCCGTGAGCGCGAAGCGGAACTCCTTCCGGTTGAACCACGACACGTCCTCGCTCTCCTGGACCCCGTCCGACGCGCGGTACACGAGCTCCACACTGCGTCCCCCCCCTCCCCAGTGAGTCTCCAACCGACAAGGAAGCGCCACCACGCGAGCAGTTCTGAGAGCCGCACCTCGGACAAGGCGGGCGGCGCTCGCCCTCTTTCATTGAGAACATGTCGATCTCCACGACGTCATGCTCGGTGGTGCGCAGCACAATGCAGTAGCTACGGGGCCCAGGAATACAGTAATCAGCACCACCGCCTCTGAGCACAGACGAGGCTCACGCACAACAACTCGCACGCACCGCTTCTTCCACGTGTCGAACGCCGAGAGGCCTGACGCCATGGACAGCAGGTTGTCTGACCGCTGGTACAGCCACCCAGAGTACACGCACAGTTTCTGCGCGCGATCGACCAGAGAACCATCCAAACCAGTGAGCATACTGACCATCACTCTATCCCACAGTCGCGGTCTCCTCCTCCTGTTGGCAGGCGCACCTGCTCGAGCAGCTCGATGCACTGCACAAACTTGTGCGCATGATCTGAAGTACTATACTCGCTCCGTGCGACGTCGAGCGCGGTCTGCTGCTTGCTGGCGTTGCGCGCAAGCGCCAGCAGCTCCGAAGCCGGCGCGACCTCCAGCAGCGCGCGCACGGCGTCGCCCTTGCCGTGCTTGGCCGCCAGGTGCAGCGGCGTGTTGCCGTGCACGTCCCGCGCACGCGCGTCGGCGCCGGCCGCCAGCAGCGCACGCACGCACAGTGCGTGGCCGTGTGCGCTGGCGTTCGCGAGCGGCGAGTAGCCGAAAAGCGGGTCGCGCCACTCGAGGTAGAAGCGCGTCTGCGGCGTGAGCCGCGCCAGCGCCTGGCGCAGCATTTCCACCTCGCCACTCTTGGCCGCCACCCAGATCACCTGCTCCTCCGGACAGAGCGTCTGCGCGAGCCAGCTCGTGGCGTTGCCCATGCTTCTTCTTTCTCTCTCTCTCGAGAGAGAGCTTCTGGGGTCGCTGGTTTCGGGAAGAATGGGCTGCGAATCGCGGAGTTTTGACGCTCGTCACGCGAGTGGTATGGCGCTACGTGACTTGATAATTGAATGGTCTGCTGCAATGGTTTTCCATTTTGGATTTAGACGCCACATTTTTTGAACAAAACCGCATCACCAGCAGCAACGCATGAACACTTCGCCGCCGACAGCGACCTCCAAGAAGAAGCGCATCGTGCTTCAACGCTATGTGCCTCCGCCGCCGTCATCCCCGCAGCAGCAGTGTCAGTACGCAGATCAACAGACTACGCTGCGCTCGACAGGCACCCGCAAACGCGGCGGTGGCGAGCGCCTCAACGACGCGCAGCGTCTCGAGATCATCAGGCTACGCCGCCAGACGGACGCGCCGTCCCTGCGGAGCGTTGCGAGCGCGTTCAACGTGTCAGAGCGCTCGATCCGCAACGTGATGCTCTCAGCCGCGGTCATCGAGCAGCGCACGGCGCACACAGACCTACAGTGCCAGCTGCGCACGTTCCGGTCGGCGGCGCCGCGCTTCCCAGAGCTCGAGGAGCGCGTCATCGAGTGGCTGCAGGCGCTGCGTGAGATCCACATCAACCCGGCGCCGTCCGCGGTCATTGAGAAGGCCAAGGCGGTCGCGGGCGACCTCGGCATCGCCGGCTTTAAGGGCTCGCCTGGCTGGTTCGAGCGCTTCCGCAAACGCCGGCGGCTCGTCGATCGGCCGCGCGTGACCATCGGCGGCTACGACAGCGAAGTCGTAGCGTCAGATTTCAATAGCGCTAGCTGTAAAAGCAGTCGCGGAGGCAGTGGCAGCTGCACTGCTGGTGGCTTGTTGGAGAAGATCGGCGAGCTGGATCATGTCGAGAGTGAGGAGGAAGCTGTGGAGGAGGCAGTTGGAAGCGACGTCCACGAGCCTGAGCTGCACCCTCCAGGCGAGCCGACAGTACTTCCGTCGGTGTTCCCCCAGCCCCAGCCCAGCGCTGTCGAGGACGCGACGAACGTGCAAACGCTGCTGCGCCAGCTCGCGGACTTGGAGAGCAAGCTACGCGCGTTCCAGCACGCCCATCCGCTCGAGTGCGGGCGGCTGCAGCAGTGTCTCGCGAACGCCACGGTGATCCGCCACGACCTGCTCGCCGTGCACGCGAACATGCAAGTGCGCTCGATGCGCGCGACCGCGGGGTTCGGCGACGTCGACGTCGACGTGCAGCCACCGCCGCTCCCCGAGCTGGCCTAAGTGTATGCAGTATACAGTATACAGTATACCGTCGATTTTCACGCACGCGAGTGCCATTTTCGATGGCAGTAGTCGACGCCCCAAAGCAGGAGGGGGAAGAAGAGGCCTCGGCGGCTGTGGCGGCCGTCCTCGCAAACGCCGTCGCGTGGCGCCGCGCGTTGCGGCTGCTGCTGCGGCGCTTCAGCGGCCGGCTGCTTGTGCGTGGGCGCTTGCTGAACCCGCACGAGTTGCTCGTGACGCGCGTGCGGCGGACGGACGTGCGTGGGCAGCCGCTCGTCGGCGAATCGGCTGTCAGCGTCCCGCATGGCGTCGCGCTGCGCGTCGCAGTCCGCTGCGAGGACGGCGCCGAGCGCGTGGGCCGCGAAGTCGTTGCGCTCGTGCGACATGCAGTTATCGCGTTTGCAAGTGCGAACGAAGAAGGCGACGCGGACGCGGACGTGCTGCCGGAGGCCCAGAGCGTGGCACTGAGTTCTTCTGCCTGGGATGACGCGCAGCTGCTCACGGCCCGGGACTCGCTCTTCGGCTTTGACGTCCGCTCACTGGTGCAGCTCAGCGCGTCGCATTTGCCCGACGACAGCGCGACCGCGGCGAACGCGTTGCTCGCTGCCGCGCCGGCGTTCAACGACTTGCGCTGCACGCGGCTGCTGATGCGCGACTGCTGTGGCGCCGAGTGGCTGCAGCAGCACGGCACAGTGCAGTCGCTCGTCATGGAGAAGCGCAACGGACAGCCGCTGGTGGCGGACGAAGCGCACCCGCGGTCGTACATTTCGCTCGGACAGGCGCAGAAGCGGCGCTGGGCGGACGAGCGCTTCGACGTGGGCAAGGAGCTCGTCGCGAACGGACGGCTGAAGGACGCGCTCGTGGAGTTCACGAACTGCCTCAAGCTCGACGAGACGCACGTCGCGGCCCAGTTCGCACGGGGCGAAGCGCACGCGGCACTGCAGCAGTTCTCGGACGCAGTCAGCGACTTTGAGCTGGTGCAGAAGCTCGACGGAGCGTTTGCAGGGCTCGACGCAGCGCTCTCTCGCGTGCGAGGAAAGCAGAGCCACTCGCGGCGTGTCAACCTCCCGACCAGCGCGCTGCCAGGTCGCCCTGCTGTTCCTGCTATGGCGCCATCGTCAGTGCCCGGCACGCGGGCGTCGGCGGTTGGTAGAAGCCCAAGCAAGCAGCTCTCAGGCGCGCACTCGTCGTCCAGCGCGGCTGTCGAGCAGTTCAAGAGGCTCGAGAAGGACCGACTGCAGCGGCTCTTGGAGGCAGAAGTGGGCGCGAGGAGAGAGAAGCGCGAGCGACACCGGCGGCGGGAGGTCGCTGGGAAGGACTCGGGTGGGAGCGACAGCGACAGTGACGCGTACCGGAAGAGGAGAGCGAAGAAGAAGAAGAAGAAAGAGAAGACGAAGAAGAAGAAGGCCAAGTCGACCACCAAGACGCACAAGCGACCGCGCGCCGGAGTTGCCGACAGCGACGGTGATGACGGCGATGACGACGACGACCGGGACGCAACGCGGTCGTCGTCCCGTAAGCGCAAGGAGGCGAAGCGGCGCCGGCGCAGCAACTCGCGGCGACGGAGCAGGAGCCGCAGCCGCCACCAGCGCCGCGACAGCGCGTCGTCAGACAGCTCCGTCGTGTCGGGCGGAAGCAGCAGCGAGCGCAGTCGAAGCGGCTGTGAGCGGCGTCGTAAGCGAGACCGGCGCCGACAGAGCGCTGATCGCCCAGAGAAACGCAGCGCCTCGTTCCCTGCGACAGAAGAACTGCATCCGATCCTCGCGCGCCCGCGCCACCGGATCTGGAACTGACCCCGCAGTGCCCGTGCCCGTGCTGACGTGCGAATACAACCAGTCGGTCCCACACGCTGGCGCTGAGTTCACACAGCGTAGCTCTCTGTTACGGCAGCTCCAGCGGCACGACCATGTCCTGCGCTCGCGTGAGGTCGCTCAGGTCCACGCTAGCGCCGTTCAGGCGCGCAACCTGCAGCGCTGGACACGCGACCCGGAGGTGCTGGCGCTCGAGCTGCGCGCAGCCAGTGAGGTCGAGCGCCTCGAGCGTCTTGGCGTTCAGGAACAGCTGCGTCAGCGCCTTGAGAAACGACAGGTCCACGCTCCGCGCGCTCGGGAGGTCGAGCACCGCGACCTGGAGCTCGACGCAGAGCGAGAGGTCGAGCGTCTCGAGCGCCCGCGACGCCACGTGCACGCGCTCGAGCGCGTGGCAGCACCGGAGGTCGAGCGCGCGCAGCGTTGGCAGCTCGGTCGGGTCCACAAACAGCTGCGTCACCGCGCCGCAGTTCGCGAGCGACAGCAGGCGCAGCGGCGCGCCGCTCTCGGGGAGCGCGCGCTTGACGAGGTGCCGCGCGTCCAGCGTCGTGAGCACCTGGGACGTGACGCGCAGCTCCTGCAGCGCCGGCAGGTGGGTGCCGGCCGCGAACCGCGTGAAGAAGCCGTTCTGCAGCCTCACGCTCCGCAGGCGCGCGGACGCGAGCGTGGGCGTCTTCACCTGGTAGCACTGCGCCACGACGAGCGTCTCGAGCGCTGGCAGCAGCTGCGCGCAGAGCTCCAGGTGGCGGTCCGTCACGTGCAGCAACGCCGAGAGCTCGAGCACGCGCAGCGTGGCGCGCCAGTTCGTAGCCGTGAACGCGCTCGTCAGCGTGTCGCCGTGCACGCTACAGCCGCGCAGCGCGAGCGTCGCAATGAGCGGGAAGCAGTGCGCGAGCACTGCCAGCCCGCCGCGGGGTTTATGGGCGGACGGCACCCCTTCCACCTCAGCAGATGTGTCGGGATTGATGGTCCGCGCGCCGAGCCACCGACGCTTGATGACGAGCACGCGTGTGTGCAGAGGAAGCAGACTGCAGCAGTTGTGGTTCACGATGCGCAGCGCCAGTATCTCGTGTGCGTCCAGAAATGCGGCCACGAGCGCCAGTGGCACGGGTGCATCGAGCATGACGGACATGACGAGCGAGTTGTGTGTGCTGGTCGACATCAATCCATTCGAATTTAAGTGAGTACTGACTGTTTACCACGACCTTGCTGGAAACAAATCCTATTGACGCGTGTATAATTTTGTTTTCGAAACGTCACACGTCCGGTATCAAAGTCGCGATCTTCAAAGATCGTAACACGAAGACATGCGAGCGCGCAGGACGCCACCCCCGCTCCTCTTCGTCCTCCTGCTGGGCGTCATACTCGCATGCACAGCGTCTCTACATGTTCATGTTTCCGCAAACGCTGCTACAATGAGTGCTGATGCGGTGCCGAATCAAGCGGAGCAGCTCTACCGAGACGCTGTTGCTCTGCTCACGGTCGCTTGGACGGACGGACTGTACAACCAGGTATGGTATGGTACCTGTGTAGGTATCCTTCCGATGTCAGGTCCTACATCCTCACGCGTACTCACGTATTTGACCCGTGCGTTGGCGTGAACATTCGTTACAGAACCAGATCGCCGCCGCAGTCTCGATCGCCGAGCGAGCCGCAGCGCTCGTCGACAGCGTCCCGTGTCTCTACTTTCTCGCGCACACGACGCAGCAGCTGGGTGACGCAGCGTCCGCTCGGCAGTTCTTCGAGCGCGCGCTTGTTGTTGCAGAGAGTGCTGGAGCAGAGATACCGCTGGACCAAACGTACTGGCTGAGGCTGCGGTACGCAGAGCTGCTGCGGCAACAGGTCATCCCGAACGCCGCGCCGGGCAGCCAAGCCGAGCTCAAGCGGCAGGTGATCGAGCACTACGAGGCAGCGCTGACAGCGGGGGCGGCGCTCGCGAACGCCAGCGCAGCCGTTGGCAACAACGTTCCAGCTGCATCCAGCGTACGGGAGAACCGCGTGCATATGCTCAACACGGTCGGCGCGCTCCTGAGCGACCTATACCGCTTCCGGGAAGCGGTGGTGTACTTGGAGCGCGCGATCGAGCTCGAGCCCTCGGCGGTCCAGCCGATGGGGAACCTGGCGCTCGCGCTCAACAACCTCGGGCAGCCGGAAGCCGCGCTGCGGGCGAACGAGAGAGCGCTGGAGCTGCAGCCCGACCAGCCGCAGCTGCTGCACAACGCTGGCCTCATCCTGCACGCGCTGGGCCGGCCGGACGCAGCGCTCGCGTCGTGGAAGCGCGCGCACGAGCTCAACCCGAGCGAGACGGAGACCATCAGCGCCATCGCCGGGTACTACTCGGACGCCGGCGACCCGGAAGCCTGTCTGTCGTACCTCCAGCTAGCGCAAACCTTCACAGAAGTCGCTCTCGAGCGTGATCCGACGCAGCACTCGATAATCGCCGAGGCGCTCTCGAATCAGGTGAGTATTGTGAATGCGAAGCTGCCTCTCGTGTACCAGTCTACCAGCGACATCCTGGACGTGCGAACAACGTACGCAGCGGATCTTCGCGCGATGCTGAAGCGAGAACTCCTGCTTCTCCGGGATCCGCTCTCGACCGCGAACATTGGCGGCATGGGCTACTACGCCGTGTACCAGGGCTTCAATGACGTCGTAGTGCGCTCGCAGCTCGCCCAGATCTACCGCCGAGGCGTCCCCGCGCTGTCGTTCATAGCGCCACACGTTCTCCGCAGTCGGCACCGATCCCACCGCTACCCGCTCGTGCCTGCTGCGACGCAGGCTGGAGACGACGCGGAGATTCACTCGGCCCGTCGGATCCGCGTCGGGTTCCACTCGGGACTCCTGCGATACCACTCGGTCGGGCTGCTCACCCAAGGCGTGATCACTCAGCTGGACCGGCGCAAGTTCGAGGTGATCGTCCTCATCGATAGCGCAGGTCCGCAGGACGACCTCACGCGCAGAGTTCTCGCGAGCGCCGACGACAGAGTGTTGCTGGGCCGCAGCCTCGCGGACGCGCATCAGCGCATCGCGGCTCTCAAGCTGGACGTACTCGTGTTCACTGAGATCGGCATGGAGCCACCCGCGTACTTCCTCGCGTTCGCGCGACTCGCGCTGCGCACCGTCGCGTTCTGGGGCCACGCTGTCACAACTGGCATCGACACGGTCGACTACTTCGTCTCGTCCTCGCTGTTCCACGCCGCGTCCCCGAGTTCGGAGCGTGCCGACAGCCGCGACGGCGCCACCCAGCAAGCAAAATACGCCGAGTGTCTGTACGAGATGCGTCACCTCACGACCTACTTCCTGCCGCCGCTCCCGCCTACAGTCGGCGTCACGGACGATGGCGGTGACCGCTTCCGGGCATCGCTTGGGCTACCGCCGAGAAGCGTGCTGGACACCATGGTGCTTGTCCCGCAGACGCTGTACAAGCTGCACCCGGACTTCGACGTGCTCGTCGAACGCATTCTGCTGCAGACGCCAGATTCGAGCTTCCTCGTGGCGCTCACGGGCGCGGCGCCGCGACTCGCCGACGCGACCCGAGCGCGGTGGCGGCGGACGCTCTCTGCTGATGTCTACAAACGCGTGTACTTTGTCCGGATGCTCAGTACGCAGGAGTTCATGGACCTCTGCGCAGTCGCAGACGTGGTGCTGGACCCGTTCCCGGTCGGTGGAGGCCGCAGCAGCCTCGAGGTCTTCTCCGTTGGCACGCCGATCGTGCTGCTCGCAACGCGCACGACCATCTTGCAGCTCACGGCCGGGATGTACACCGTCATGGGCTTCGACGACCTCGTCGCGTTCACGGAAGACGAGTACGTTGCCGTCGCGACGCGTCTCGTGCGCGACCACACCCTACGCGAGCGCTACCGCCGGCGCATCCTCGCGAGCAAAGCGAAGCTGTTCGAGAACCGAGCGGTGGTCGACGAGTGGGAGCAGTTCCTCGTCGCGATCCTAGCCGCCAGGCCGCCAGCAGAACGAGCGCTGGACGGCGACGACGACGAGTCGTTTGGCCCGCGGTCGCGCGCGCAGTGTCCGCTGTTCTCGACAACAAGTGGCAGCTCCCAAGTCCCAGTGTCGCATCCTCTCGAAGAGCCTCTCTTTGCGATCCGAGTGACACTAACGGGGCACACGGACGGCGACGGCCCGGACCGGAACGAGTTTGAGCTGCAGCTCCAGTCTGCCGACGACGATCCGTTCGAGACCATCACGCGGTTCGTCGCCCGATACCCTTCCGAGTTCGACTGGCTGCACCAGAACCTGACCGCGAAGCTGCTCTGGAACGCTCGGCAGCGCCTGCAGCAGCCGATCGTCGGGCGATTCGCCGTCGAGCACGATGCCAGCGGGGTGGGGGGCGTGGACCCGATCGAGGTGCGCTACGGCGACGATCTCCACCTCATGGCCCGAGCGCATCTGATGAAGGCGTTCAAGCAGCACGGCGAGGTCCTCACTCGGCAGCATCTCGCGCTTCTCGAGCGCCTGATCGCGCGGCTCAAAGAGCAGGTACCAGAGCACACTTCACCCGCGTGGATCGCCGCTCGGTCGTTCCAGCTGAAGAACCCGGTCGCAGTGGGGTCCGAGAGCGCTGCCGGCATGCGCAGCGCACCCAATGCCTCGGCGACGAGCGGCGTCGACGACGACGACGACGACTGCGTGACGCTCCTCATGACGACGTGCAAGCGCCTCCCGCTGTTTCTGCGCACGATCGCGTCACTCGAGCGCGTGCTCGACATCGCGAGCGAAGCAAACCGCGGCGGCGCCACCACGTGGTCGACCTGGTTCTGCGCGGTCCTCGTCGTCGACGACAACTCGTCCGCCGCCGACCGCCGCGCGATGCGCGCCCGCGTGCCGAGCGAGAGCGTCGAGTTCCTCTTCAAGTCGCCCGAGCAGCGCGGCCACGCCAAGTCGCTCAACCTCGGGCTCAAGCGCGTCCGATCGAGGTATGTGGTGTACCTCGAGGACGACTGGGAGTTCCGCGCGCCGCCGCAGCGTCCGTCTCGCTTCCTGTCGGATGCGCTCGGGATCGTGCGGCGACACCACGGAAGCGTGCACGAGCCACTCGCGCTTGTGCTGTTCAATGACCAGCACGGCGGCTGGGAGCGCTCTCTCGCTGCGCACGAGCCACTCTCTCTTTCATCAGTAAAAGGCGCCCGCCCCGCGCCACCCACGCCAGCGAGCGTCCGCTACTTTGTTCACGAGTACGCGAGCTCCGACCCAGCGCACGAGTTCGCCTTTTGGCCGGGCTTCTCACTCAACCCGGGGCTCTGGGACCTCCGCGCGATCACGCGTGCGCTGTGCACCGACGCCGGGGGATCCGAAGCGAGCTCCACTGGTCTGAGTCAGAGCGATGGCCACCCTGTCGCGTGCCAGCACCTGTTCGACGAGGCCCTGGACATCTTCGAGCACTCGTTCTCGCTGGAGGTCTGGCGTAGCGGGCTGCGCGTCGCGTTTCTCGCGGCCGAGCACGCCGTCCACATCGGCGCGCCGACAGGCTCCAATCACTCGGCGTACGTGCTCAACGGCATGCGACGGCGCTTTGACGCCCCGGCGCCAGCAGCGTGAGACTGGGGGAGATGGGGGGTCGTAGCTACTGTAGTTTATGCGTGTGGGTGTGTGCGTGGGTGCGCTCGTGCTTAAGCAGCCCCCCTGGGCCTCGCGTCCCGACGAGCGTACGCGTCGGCGTACAGGCGCAGCATGCGGCGCTGCGCTGGGTGCAGACTCACGTGCGGCCGCTTGGCGCGCACGCGCGCGAGCGCGTCGTCGAGCACCATCCCGCGGTGGCGCACGAGGAACGCGACGACGACGACAGTGCTGCGACCGCGACCGGCTTTGCAGTGCACGTAGCAGGCGTGGCCGCGGCCGTCTACCTGTGCGTGCACGAACTCGACGCAGCGGTCGAGCGTCCCGAACGTCGGCGGCGAGAAGTCGGACGTCGTGCCGAAACACTGTGCCACGCCCGCGTCGCGCCATTCGTCTAGGGCGTGTGGCAAGAAACACGCACACGGAGTCCACAGAGAGTGAGCGATCGAGCGCAAGTACCACGCCCGTCCTCACAACAGACGAGGAGGGTGTTCGCACGCGGCGTCACGGGCGTCGCGAACAGGTTTGGGAGCAGTTCAGCGGGCTCGTTCATCGTCACGACAGCGCGCACGCCCTCTTCCTGCGTGAGCTTTGTAATGAGCGCGCGAGCGGGGGAGTGAGATCGTCTGGGGCCATTCCGACGTCGAGCGCCTCGCGGATACCGAAACGAGACCGCTGGAGGCCCACTCACATGCAACAGGTGGTGCTTCTCGCGCAGCGGCAGCGCGCCGAGCAGCAGGAGCGGCTCGACGCGGCTCCACCACGGCCGCCGGCGCTCGTGGTGCAGCACAAGGTTGTAGAGCAGCGAGACGTGGAAGAGCTGGCAGCGGGGCGGGCAGTGAGTGGCGGTGGTAGGTTGGCACAAGCACAACCGACTCAAGGGAGCGCCTGTCAGCAGCAGCACGCACGACGTTTGAGTTGGTCGTCTTCGCGGCGGTCGCCTCCTCCATCTCCGACATCGTACTGTACCAGTGCTATACAGACAAACCCCTCAGATTGATACACAAAATATCAAGTCAAAATTATTTGGTCTCCAAGGTTTCAGACGCTATAAAGAAATAACCTATTGCAGGTAGGAGTACAGTACTTTTCGCCAAAGGACGCATAAAAATAGCCAAAGTAACTGTCATACTAATCCAAATCGGCTGAATTTGACCACGTGGACATTTCCATCGGATTCAGGAGGGGGGTTTACCCTGGCAACCCTCCCGCCGCGCACACAGAACTCGCCGAAGTGCTACAAGCTCACCGGCTTTAAAATGCGCGCGTGTGTGCGCGGGCGCGGGGGGAGGGGGGGGGGGGG
>SMMQ01000450.1:4256-15401 GCA_008271595.1 [Pythium] brassicae (nom. inval.) | reverse complement strand
CAGACGTGTGAATCGTCCGTCCGACCTTGCGAAGTGGGAGCCATTCGTACTTTTGAAGACGCATTACAGTAAACGAAAGTCGGGCACTTTTGATTAACCATCACTCTCCCCAACGGAGCCACGCAGCATGGTTGTTGCCGTCGCGAGGCTGCTGCAAGTGGTGCGAGTGAGCACCCGTCATCCGTTCATGTCGGCATGTGAAGTACGCTTCCTCGTCCGGGTCGTGTTTGGGAGAGTGAATTTATCTGTCAGGGTCTGCCGCAGCACTCGGTGGATATCGCACGCGTACAAGTCCCAGCCTCGCAGCAATTTGAGACAACAACGGAAATCCGGACTGCACTGTGTATCCACTTAGGTGTCTTTCTCGCGCCTGCTGGTTACGCGAGCACCACGTCTCGCCGCGCCGCTCTGTTTTCACGACCGCGAGCAGGTATCTGCTACTCTACCAATACTTAATACTTAGGGTGTCGCCGCCGCCGCTCCGTTGAGCCGCTCAGGTGGCGGTTTCGTGCAGCTGGCAGAGCAGCCCGCGGCGCACGGCGCGCGAGCAGCCGGGGTGCTCGCAGCGCTTGCCACCGCCGTGCGAGATGCAGAAGCCGTTGCCGCGGTCCTTCTTCTCGCAGTCACCCATCTGGCACTTGCGGATGCCACCGTGCACGTAGCACCGGCCCTTGCGCTGCTGCCCGCGCTCGCAGCCGGGGAACTCGCAGCGCTTGCCGCCGCCGTGTGCGCGGCAGAAGCCCCCACCCTGAGAGCTCCGCGCGCAGCCACCGGGGCCGGCGAACTGGCACCGCGCGCCGCCACCGTGCGCCTTACAGCGGCTGTTCGACTGCGCGCGCCGCACGCAACCGGGCTCAACGCACTTCTTGCCCTTCGCGCTCTTGTCGAGCGCCGACTCCGAGTCGCTGCCCGCCGAACCGCCCGGCGAGTACGACCCGATGCTGTCGCGGCCGGTAGGCGACGCCAGCGTGCGCACAGGGCCCTGGAGCCCCGCGAGCGAGAGCACCATGGGCGTCGTTGTCGGCGAGCTGAGCGCGCTGGCCAGCGCCTTGGCCACGCGCCGCGCCTTGGGCCGACGGCTCGGGCTCTTGCGGCCGAGCTCCGGCGCCGGGAGCTGCGACGTCGGCGTCGCGAGCATCGACGCCGAGATCCAGAGCGGGCCCTGGCTATCGAGCGACGACGGCGAGAGTAGCAGCTGCCGCATGCTGTGCGGCGCACTGGTGGGCGGGTCCGAGGATGAACTGCTGCCCGCCATCCACGGGCTGCTCGGGGAGGTCGTCGGCTGGAAGCCCAGCAGCGCGTTCATCACACTCGCGTGGCTGCCGCTGAGCTCCGGATGCCGCGCGATTGGCGTCTGGTGCTCGAAGAGCGCTGCGCCGCGGCTGCTGCCCCCGCCATTGCTGCTGCCCCCACCCATGGAGCTCGCGGCGCTGCGCAGGTACGCCGACATGAGCGACGACGCGGAGAGCGGCGGCGACTTGTCGAAGAGCAGCAGCGGCGACGTGAGCGACGTTGGCGGCGACGGCTCGGGCGTGAAGTTGAGGAACGCGTCCTTGAGCGTCTGCTCGAGCGAGAGGCTGCCGGTGCTGCCCGTGCTCTTGGGCGGCAGGTCGAGCGGCTCGAAGAGCAGCGAGTTCGTGCTGCTCGGCGGCTGTTCGATCTCGGGCTCCTCGCCCTCGTCGCCGTGCGCGGGCTCGTAGCCGCGGTGGTCGCCGCCCGCGGCCGTGTGTTTGTAGTCCTCCGGGTCGTACCAGAGGTGGGGGAAGACCTCATCGTCCTCCGGCGGCGCGAAGCTCAGGCGCTGCGGCGGCGGCAAGAACGGCGCTGGGTGGTGGTGGAGCTGGTGCAGCCCGCCGGAGCCGAGCGTCGCGGAGCGGAACATGCCGCTGCTGGGCTGCTGAGTGGTCTCTGCCGCACGGCGCAAGTGGAAATGACGGCTGGTGGGGGCGCTCGCGCTCGCCGCTGCTCCTGTTGCTGGTGTATCGGGCGGAGGAACGAGGTGCATGTTGCTGGTTGGTGGAAAACGGCGAAAGGGCAAGCGACTTTGCGGGAGAGACGACGCAGCTGCCCGCATACAACTTGCAAGTAAAAAAAAAAGTTAGCCACTTTTTTGGGAGATGTCCTTTCGCGCGGATTCTCTCTCGGGTGGACCACAAATCGAACTCGGTGGACTCAGCTGCTGGATAGGCTTCGCTTTCTTGCCGCAGCCTGCCTGCACCAACCACCAGTAGCAGCAGCTCAGCAGCGATGCCGAACGAAGAAGCAGCCCCTGAATACTTTAGAACTGTCCTCACCACGCGCGGTGTCTGGAGCTCGGTCCGCCACAGAACTAGAAATTTTGAGCTCACGCTTTTCGCAGCGCGCAACAGCAGGCTTGGTCTGGTCAACATGAGCATGAACAGGTGGTCCAGGAGTGCGATCAGCCTCAAACAAACGCTGTGTCGAGGAGAGGTGGTGGCTGCGGGTGGACCACGAGCGAATCGCGCACTCTGGACAAGCGAGCGCTGGAAGTACGAGCAAATCGCACCGCTAAGGATGGCGATGTTTGGCGCTCAATATTGCCTTATCGCGCCTTGCCAGTCACTCAATGCCAATCGCTTGCCTTGGTTCCCTTTGGGACGCGCATATGCGGCTCCAGAGCGCTGGGAAAAATCAACCAGCTGGACCGCGCTCCTGTACTCTCGGCAGGATGGTACTGCGCTGTCTTGTACGTGTACGCATTCGCGACCCAGGAGTCCTGACAGCAGCAAAGGGGTGGCAGACTGCTGTTCGCTGCTGTCCGGCTCAAGAACCTCGATGAAGGTGTAAGTCCAGCGAGCGGGAGCCGATGTGGTTGCCATCGGCAACTTGCCGATGTCTTTGCCTCGGTATCAGCAGCTCTTCTAAAGCGAGCGCCACGAGCTCCTTTGAGGGTGAGAGCCCTGGTTTGGGGCAAGAAGAACACAGCATGCATGGGGCTTCGCGAAAGAAAGTAGCATCAGTTTGTATCCATGAGTGAGAATGCGAATGGCTTCGAGTGCCCCAGCAAGGATACGAAAGCCGCTTCGACTGCAACTTGCGTGTATGACCACGCTGCATCACCATGGTGTCGAAGCCTTCTCGGATACAAGCCAGATTTCGAGCTCCAGATGTCTGGAGGGAGACATGGAGCCGCTGTTGCTCGCCTTGGCGCGCACAGAGCGGTTGGTGGACAAACGCGACGTGTTGCGATCCGAAAGAATGAACAAATTGCAGTTGTGCCGTGGCGCTGCTTCCTTCTGTTGCCGCCAGTCTCACTTGCTGGTCGCGATTATCGGCGCGACAACGGATGCCCACCGCTTCGCCCGCACAACTCACAACTGCGCATCGCAAGCTGCGGTGCAATGCGCACAACGACAAACGACCAAGCAGACACTCGAAGAACTGCATGCAACGTGGCACTCCGTTTGACAACGAAATCACAAGGCAAAGGGCGAGAAGATGACTCGAGGGGAAGTTGCCAGACCAGCAAACAAGGACGCGCCTTCCCCCCATTCTCTCTACCGTGCACAGGGTTCGCTCACTCGATCATCCGCGCAGATACAACACGCACCAACTGATATGCACGCATTCGATCTCCACCGAGTGCTGCGGCGGACTGTGGCAGGTTGTAGTGTTCCGCGAACTCGAACACGCGCTGGGGAGCTGGTGCTCCCGGGGATCCTTGTCTCTCTTGGTAGATGCAGAAGTAGAAGTGAGACCCTCCTAGGCTCCTTGCCGCTTCTCACAGCTCTTGCTAGGCTCTCTAAGATAGACTCGGTATCTCTTAGATGTACCAGCTCTGAGGACGATCCGTCGTCCTCACAGTGAGCGGGTAAGGCTTGGACTTCTTATCGTCGTCCTTGCCGCCTCACCTCACTACACAGGTTCACTTTCTCAAACACGACTGCACGAGGAGGCATGGCAAAGTATGCTGACGTGAGAAGACAAATCATGATGACGGGTCCTTGCCCACAGCAGCAGCAGCATCATCAGCAGCAGACTCGAGACGGCAACGACTCCGTTGCGTGGCCCCGTTGGACTCGCTCGACCCGAGAGAGTGAAGCCGACAACGCATTGCGTGTGCGAGTGAAGCTACTCGGCTCTCCGGCTCCGCTTCGGTTCGGCTCGTTTCTTGAAGTCTTGGGCCGCCAGCGAGAGTTGATGCAGTTGTCTGTCTGTGTCGCACTGCACTGCAGCTCGCAGTCTGCAGGAGTGAGCAGAGCAAGTCGAGTAGAACCTTGAAAGCGCGATCAATGCGCCTCCTTGCGTGGTTGTTTACGTGTGCACACCATGCGATGGACACCCGCCCCTGTAGTCGCAGCGAGACTGCAGCTCATACACAACACCGTACGCAAGCGCAATGCCAGATAGAGATCCGAGAGAGTAAGCGTTCACAAAGGCGCAAATGGACACTCAACACCCGCTCGAGGCACACGGACGACAGTGCGTGCACGCAGTCGACAACGCACTCGCCCACGCACCCATACAGTGCTGAGACCAGCAACTCACAAGAACGAGCGCACGCACACACCACTGCTTTCCGGAGTGCTTGATGTAGAATGCATTGCATTGCACCGGGTCCTCTCGGCGCAGCCAAGAATCGAGTGCAGCGAAGTGGAATCCGCTGTGCGACACATACACGCACTACTATACTACAACGACAACAAACACCGCAAATTCGTGGAGCAAGCGAGCTGTCCGAGGACCTCCGCCACCGCCGTCGTCGTCCTCGTCGGCGTAAGTCTCGACTTTCTCGAGCCGACACGAAGGTGATGCAATGCATAGTGTGAAGTCTTCGCCTGTTTGGCTTGTCGGATGCTTTTCGGCTTGCTCTGTTCTCGATAAGTCGACTGCTTGACTTGCGCTTTCTTCTTGCCTTCCTTGGCTTATCGGCATCACCTTCACGATTCACGAGTTGAAGTTGAGCCCGGACTATCGACCCACGAATGCGTGGAGATGGCTCCAGCAAAAAAGCAGTTTCATCTCAAACCGAAAGGATGAAACCACGGACTTCAACTTCAACTTGATCATCATCAGATTTGACAGAGTCAAGGTTGTGAAAACAGATACACCCCACGACAAAAAAGCGAAACGTCGCATAACTCAGTCAATTTTAGTCCAAATTGTGTACCAATTTCACAAGCAAGTCAGTCAGATCGCTGTGATTCTGGGGGTGTGCTCAGATTTGACGAATTTGATCGACAACTCCCACAACAAAAAAAGCTGACATTCTGATACGACACAACAAGCAGAACGCCAAAACCATACAAAAATCAAGATGTTTTTATTGGTCTGAATTGCCAAAATTGTTGGGGGTGTGGTGTTTGTATGGCCGAAATAGGAGATCTCGTCGAGGAGCGCCTTTGAGCGTGGCCGCAGTTGTCATATCGTCCTTTTGACTGTCCCAAAGCGTCATGGGCGTAAGAGACTACATTGCACTGGTGGTCGTCAAGATGAGTATGGGCTTGCAAAAGAAGGACACAACCATTTTAACTGACCCAACACACGCGAGTGATTTTTTGGCATTTGTATCGATTTTTATTACAAAAGAGGCGAAAATGGCAATCCGCTCTTTGCTCAACTGGAACTATGGAGGGGTGGTTAGCGCAAGCACGCACTAACAACCGGGGCGTAGCAGAACTCCTAACGGCCCCGATGGTAGTGCTCTTACTCAAGTTGCGGTTGCTGTTCGCGTCAGCGACTCAGCAGCGTGTCGCCTCGGCGCTTGGACGGTGTTTTTGGTGTCCAAAGCCAAAATGACCAATCGATCCTTTTTCAAAGGACGAAAAATATCTTGGTTTTAGTATGGTTTTGGCGTTCTGCTTGTTGTGTCGTATCAGAATGTCAGCTTTTTTTGTTGTGGGAGTTGTCGATCGNTCTGAGCACACCCCCAGAATCACAGCGATCTGACTGACTTGCTTGTGAAATTGGTACACAATTTGGACTAAAATTGACTGAGTTATGCTATTTTTGTGTCGTTTCGCTTTTTTGTCATGGGGTGTAAAGAAGCAAAGAACCAATCAAAAGTGCCCGACTTTCGTTTACTGTAATGCGTCTTCAAAAGTACGAATGGCTCCCACTTCGCAAGGTCGGACGGACGATTCACACGTCTGCGGATGCATGCATATCCGAATACGATAAGCTTCCTGTCTTGAGCACCGAACGCAACCACATCACTCTCGTGCCGAACTCAAATTCCCACACTCGATCTGGCCGACAAAATCAGTCGAGGCGATTCTCTTCATGTCGCTTCGGGGCGAGCAAGCAAGTGAAGGCATACTGCTCAACGATCCGATCGAATCCTGATTGTCTCCATGCACTTCACCACGTTTGCCATACCGAGAACGATACTGAGCAAGCAGCCAGGCAACACGCGATGTGCGGCTCGCAGGAATGAGGACGTGTGGTCGTTCGCGGGCTTGTTCGCTGGGTTCAGCCTCTTGAAAGACTGACAACACTCTCACTCAAGCACTCCAGCAAGCCAAGAGAGATGGTGCCGTGTCGTGCGAGAAGCCCACATCGCCGCTCGGATGTGGTAAGCGCTATCAAACGATTTGCCCTCAAGGCTCCAGACTTGAGACTTGGTCGTCATTCAGATGCACGGAGTTCCACGATGCACAACCAACAGGGTTCCTCTGAAGTTCGTGCCAGTTCGCGGCAGGACCCAACAGAGTTTGTCGCGACCGTAGAGAGCACGGCGTTAATGGAGCCGTAGGACTGACTGGTTGACTAACCGAGGAGCAGATAGTGGAGGAACGACAGTGGTAACCACGACAGTACCGCCACTACCAACGCTAGTTGCACTGCACCACCACGGAACACGGTGTACGGTGCGAGTTGTCACAGCCATAGTCACCGCTGCAAGTAGCAGCACGGCAGCCACGACTTCCCCCACTGAGCGTACTACAATCTGGAGCGCTTGAGACACCTGACTTGCATGTCCAGATCGGTGCATGTTTGTCGTTAGAAGAGCTTTGGATGGCGTGTTCGTCGTTGGTACTGGCGTTGGTGTGAGTGAGTGAGCCGTGCTCGCTGTGTGTTTTTGGCAGTGTATTGCTGTTGCGCAGGTGATTGGGCAGAGATCCCTGCACTGGTACTTCGGTTGACCGAAGCTGCTCAGCTTTGGGATAAATGGCAGACGCGGCGGCTTGCGGCAGGTTGCTGCATCCGAGCAACGCGAACCCGCACGATGCGACTTGGAAAGGTTACTGCTATTCAGTTCTTCTACTACTCGGCTATCGTAGCCACTGTCGGCAACAGCAAGATCGGATCGAGACGGACCGAGATGGACCCCCCAGAGTAGTGCAAGCGAGATTGGGAGTGCTGGCGAGTCAGAGGCGACATCGCCAGCGCGACGATGACAAGAACGATCACCGCAAAGACGACCTCACCGAGTCTTGGAGTGAATAGCGCCGTCGCTTGAACAGACAGACAGCCCAATGTCTACAGGAGACTGGTTTACATTTAGATGGGGCATCTGACGGAGCAAACGCGAGGAGGCCCTATACACCTTCTAAGGCGGCGATTTTGGCTGCGAGCACCGCACCGCACCGCACCGCACCGCACCATGAGAGTGAGCGAGCGAGTATGCGAGCGAGGTAGCGAGGCGTGGAGCGATAGAGGATAAGCGAGATCGACGGCATGGAACGAGCAACCGCACGATCCGAACTCTCGCTGTCTGGACAGATGAGCAGACTGCGTTGGGTCGACAGGGCACCGTGTTGTGAAGTGAGGGGACGCAGGAGTGAATCGGAGTCTGGCATTCCAACCCACCCAATCTCCTGGCGGCGGGGTGTGTCGAGTCAGCAGGAAAGCAAGACCAACGGCGCCGTTGACCGTTAGGTAAACCGGTCGCCACTCAATTATCCGAGCATACCAGTCATCTGTATGTTCTTGCTTCACTGTTCTGAACTCAAACGATATCTTCGTATCACGTCTTCGCGTCCGAGACGCGAAGATCCCTGCTATCCTTTCGTAGTGCTGAGCAGCGCGTCGCGTTGCTGGAACCAGGTCGTGACCGAGTGAGTGACTGAGACTCTCAGTCATGTGAGAGAGCGAGAGCAAGAATAAACGCGTCGGCAGGCGTGGCAATGCGTGAGTGAGCGGATACAGTAGGAGAAGACCGAGCAATTGTCGACGTTGAAGCGCGCATGTGAGCGTCGGTTCGTCGAAAATGGAGGGAGGAGACCAGGATCGCAATCGCCTCTCTTCGCCCTGATTCGCCGCCGCTTGATGGGATGAGGAAGGACGCCGCATGTGGTGGTGGTGTGTCGAGCCGCGCCTTTGCATTCGCCCCATGCAGACCAGAAACACCAACTACAACAACAGCAGCTTTGAAGAGCAACAACAGCAGCTTTGAAGAGCGTAGCAGGCAGGGCGCCGAGACGCAGGTGCGCTCGGCGCCACGTGGAGCGGGGGTTTGGTCCATCTGGAAAAGATCCGCGAATTCCGTCCGTTCGGTTCAGCAACCCGCCACGCGCACGCGTAGTTCGAGGCGCAAGCGACTGCAGGCGTCCAGTGCCGCCCAGGTGACCGAGTGAACAAGAGGCAAGCGCGTCAGCTTCAGCAGCGTCAGCGTCAGTGTGTGGACAGGTGCAAGGCTGACGCAACATCAGCAGTGTCTGTGTGGTTTGTAATGTTTGGTGGTACAAGATGACAAAAGTAAAAAACGCGGTTGGCTTTGGCGTCAGAAAAAATCATTTTTTGCTGAACTCAATTGTGGCAATCTTGTGAAAAACGCATTTTCGGTTCGCCAGCTTCGGAAGCCGTTCGATGTCTTTACCGCGAGAGGAATGCAACACATTCCAGGACAGAACAGGCCGTTGCGCGGTTGCTGCTGCCTGTCTGCAAACGCTATTGTTTGGTCTGTCGATGCAGCCATGATCCTGTCCGAACGCTGTCAACCATCTCTCTTTGTCCGCTCGCTCGCTCGTTCGCAATTTGCACCGTTATTAATGCTGAATCCTTGTCCGAAATTGTTGTGCGATCAACCGTTTTCTTCTTGTCACTTGTCGTGGATTTCAGCACGTGTATCCTCCTTTCAAATCAGAGATTCGTAAAACATTCAAGCCTTTCATCGAGGTGGTCGATCTTGCTCGTTTGCTCGCATGCACTTGGGTTGGGTCCTTCAAACACACTCCCCACGACCATTGTACTGTACTTGACGACAACAAACTGATGGAGTGCTGTTGCTGGCTATACAGTCAATACACGCCAAGATCCTGGCCACGGATGCATGACTGTTGCTTGCTATTCTTTCAGCCTGGCGATGGTTCTTCCTGTTCATCAATGACCACCCCCAATCAGCCAACCCGCCAGCCGAATCCGACACACATATCCAGAGATAAGAAACTAGAAATTTACTGCCCAGGTACCGACCCCGCCATGCAGACTCGATGACACGCGCATGCTGCTGATGTTCATGTCATCAAGGCTTGTGGGCTCGCTTGTGCGCACGCGAGAAATCCGGACTGGCAGAAACGATGACGCCATGACCAGTCATTTCACCAGCTATCAACACCAGTCATCGCGATCATGCGCGAGCAGTACATATTAGACCAGAAAGCTGGCGCGGGTGGATCGGTCTCTCGCCAACTCTTCTTGGTACTGGTACCTGTACATGTACTGTATTGTGTTACACAGATACACAATTTGTGTTTCCTGAGCGGCGGCAACACTTCGAAACAGCACTGTCCACCAGGCAATTTCAGTATTTCTCCGAGCCGAGTCGAGCGCTGCCGGCCAGGCTTTTGGTTCTTCCCGCACGCCAGCACCACATGTGTGTGCACATGTGCTCCCACGACGCTTGCTCCTGTCGGCGCCTCAAGGCATGATGCCCGCTATCCCGAAGCGAAATGCGACCAGGTTTGCTGCACTCAGCTGGCAGATCGCAATGGTGAACGCAAACGCAAACGCCTAACGCGGTTCGCAAGCGTCATTTTGTCCATCTGCTGCTGGAAAGAGGAGTGCTGCTCCTCTTTCCGCGTTGCGTTGCACCGTGAAGAACGGTGCAGGAGGTTCGGCTGCAGCTGGCAACCGGGTTCAGCTGTGTCCGCTGGAGTGGCGGTTTCGACGGTCTCACGAGTCCCAGCCAGTTACTGCAGTATTATTGCACAGACAAGAACGACGCGTACAGGTACATTCGTTTGGGAAGCCAGCCAGCACTCGCGAATCGCGATGCTTATGAGTGAGCGAGAGCTTACTGGTACAACGTAGTACGAGCTTGCTGGGTGAGTCATAACAAGAAGAAGACCAAGTCGGTCTCCTTTTTGAACCAAACGTTTCTCGCTCGCTCTCACCGCCGCCAGCTTTTGCTTTCTCTTTCTCGTTGTTGTTCTTCCTGGAAGTCAACTTCCTCTCCGACCCGCAGGAACATCACACTAACCTTCATGACGGCGCTTTGGTTCGGCGTGCCGAGTCTCACTTTATCGTTAGCTACGAACCGGGACCGCGCCGAATTTCAAGTCCCTGAGGCGAGCAGCCAGCGTGAGCGAGCTGGCCTGGCCTGGCCGAGCGACGCTAGAAGAAGAAGGCGCGTGCACAAGTAAGCGATCGAAGCGCCGCAGCCTGCGGTGCAGTGGTGCCGCACCACTGGCCAACAGAGCGATGATACTATCTGAATCTATCTCTCCACCGACTTCGCGCCGTGTGTGTAAGCGAGGCTTCGCACCGTTCGTCGTGCCGCGCAATCGCACACTGTTTTCATGCCTGCAAGGCTGCAAAGTCGCCAAGACCAAGTCCACCGCCGCCGCCACTGGCAGCCCACAAGCGACCATCTCAGTCGCTTGCCCGACTTTTACTTGGTCGTCAACACACCCAAAACGCGGAGTGAGAATTCGGCTCCATCAAGGGGATTCAAGAAAAAAAGAGGCGCACTCGCGGAGTACCGTAAAGGGCGCAGTGCCGGGACAGATCGCAGCGGAGGGATCCCACTCCCTCACTCGCTGCCCCTTCCCTATCTCCTCCATGCATCCTGACGAGAGACGAGCCGGCGACACGCAGGACATGCTTCGCTCGCTCGCTTGCTCGCCCCACACAACACAGCGCACGTTGTGCCTGCCCTTGAAGCCCACGCCACCCAGTCAGGCTCAGCCAGCCGCCCTTCTTCGAGGTCGCAGTGGTGGTCTGTCGTCATTTCCGAATCCG
>SMMQ01000449.1:0-24213 GCA_008271595.1 [Pythium] brassicae (nom. inval.) | reverse complement strand
CGACGTCGTCGTCGTCGTCGTCGTCATCGTCGTTGACGCCCTCGTCGTCCCCCTCTTCTTCGGCGGAGACGCCGTCCGCCGCGCCAGCGTCCGCGGCGGCGCGCGAAGCAGCTCCGCAAAGCGCCAAAAGTGCGCCGGGTTCTCGTCTGCGAGGAACTCGCTGCCAGGCGACCGCGCACACACACACACACACACACCACAGACAAATTTCTCGCGTCAGTCGCGTTGCGCGGAGTGATCAAGGTTTGGTCCCCTTGTTGTGGCGCCCCAAAGGTTCTTAACTGTGAAGTTGGTTTCAATCGAACAAGCGCCACCGCCGCGATGGACTGGGATGCGAACCTCGCAGCGATCATCAAGTGCGCCGACGCGAGCCTCGAGCAGCAGTTCCGACAGTTTGCTGACGTCGCCGATGATCTCACCACTTACAGCGGATTCTCGTCCACTGCTTCGCCAGCTCGTGCTCCTTGCGACGGACCAGTGGGAACCAGGGACGGCCGCGGCGGCTTCGCACCCCACTTCCAGCCGCTTGACTCCATCTTCGTCGGCGATGACAGCGGCGGCAACAATATCGGCACGACCTACTTTCGTGAGAGCATGATGGCCGCGAACCCTGCGCGCTTTCGAGCCGCTCGCGAGGACTCGGGAGATGGCGATCGAGAGAGCGCCTCAGCTCGGACATCAAGCCGTCCGCCGACCTCGTTCGCCGAAGACTTTCGTAAACGACAGGCTCGTAGACACAGCAGAGAGGCGGCTTCAGCGGGTCCGCGTGGCCGCGGAGCAGCACCAACGGCATCGTCACGCATGGACAACAACGACGCTGATCAGGACAACCTTCCTGACTTCGACGAAGAGATCAACTGCAGCAGCGGCCACCATCGCCAGTACACTAAACACGGCCCTCGGGGAGTGGCGTACCACATGTATAGCTCGCCGACGTACGACGTAGCGCAGATGATGGAGCAGGTGCGGCTGAGTTTGAAGCTCGAGGTGGACGCGCGAGCCGCGATCGCCGAGCGACAGCTTAGCGCGCTGCTCAATCTCTGCAAAACCTCGACAGAGGAGGCAGACCGTCTCCGGGTTGAAGTGTGTGCGAACGACAGGCAGATCCACACACTGGAGCAGGTCCAGGCAAAGCTGCGCCAGGAGCTGACAACACAGAAGGACATCGCCTTCCACCTGCAGTCGATGTGTGGGAAGGACGAGTCGTGGCGGATGCAAGCGGAGAACCAACTCCTCGAGCTTCGGCAAATGGTGGCGACGATCCGCGAGCAGGGCAACTCGCTCCATGCGGCGTCACAAGAGAAGCTGTCTCGCGCGGAGCTGCTGGTGCAGTTCAATGCCGCGATGGAGCCAATCAAGGCTCAGTTCCAGGCGAATCTGCAGCACCAGGCACACCAGATCGCTGACATCGCGCGCACCTCGAGCTCGTCGAGTCTTCTTCTTGACGCGCTGACCCAGAAAGTCAACAGAGGACTCGTCGACGAGATCTCCGAGCTGCGAAATGAGCTACACGCGCTGAAGAGCCACGTCAGCAAGATGAACGCGTTGTTCGATATCGATCGGAGTCCTCCAAAGCAGGATCTGCCACGACCACCTCCGCCTGAAGCACCAGTGAAGGATCCCGGACTTGAAGCCGAGAAACAGCGACGACGAGATCAGCAGCGGCTTGAGATGTTCGAAGATGTCAAGTTCACTGTGCTGCAGAAGCTACACGAAAGCATCGACGCCAGAAGTAAGGAGGCGGAGAGCGCACTGGAGCTTCGGTTGAGCCGCATCGCTGCCATACAAGACGAAAGCGCAGCGCTGATCCAATCGAAAGTGCTCGCGTCATGGGAAGAGCGAGGCGGTGTACTGGCAAAGACGGTGGACCAGCAGCTCCGAACTTTGCACCAGCAAGTGCAGAGAGCGGTCGAGGAGGCAGAGCGTGCGGCGAAAGACAAAGGCGAGCAACTCAAGCAGCAGTTGCTGACAGCGACGTCCGCTCTGGTGGAGAGCGCAGCGTCCGCATCACAAAGTCGACAGATCGAGCTGCTGAAAATGCTCGAGAGTGAACAGCGAGAGCGAAAGCTGGNNGAGAGCTATCGCAAGTCGCGCTACTCGCTCGAGGACCGAATGCATGCGCTTGGCCATGAGATGCGCTCTGCTGCTGCGCAGTGTGCAGACAAGTTCGACGCAAAGCTCCGCGACCTCGAGACTCAGTGCACGAGTGCGAGTCTCGCTGGCGATAGAGAGCACCATGCCCGCATCGACAGCCTCGCGGCGACAATGAAGGCTCAAACTGAAGAGAGCACCGAGCGAGCGAGTGTTAGGATCCGGGGACTCGAAGACTCCGTATCGCTGCTTGAGCAGATAGCAACTTCACTGTCGGCGACGGTAGCAGCCGCAACTCTCGCTGCAAAAGAAGCTGCGACGGAAGCAAAGTTGGCAAAGAATGAAGGCACAGCTGCTTCTGCTGCTACGACTGCCACCTCACGCGAAGAGAGCAAGTATCTCGGAGCGATCGAGGCGATGCTGCAGAAGATGCAGCTGCAGCTGCAGCTCCAGACCCAGGCGCAGATCCAGACGCAGCTCGCACAAGTGCCGCAGATCAGCCATCCATCGCCTTATTGGGTTCCCTCTCCGCACTGTGTGCACGGCTTGGCGACCCCTTCATCAGTTCCCGTGACTACTCCAGTTCCAACGCTTTCTCAACCGCCGACAACGTACTCGAGGCGGATGCCCTCCACTTCTGCAGCTGTAGCGCACTTGGAACAAGGATCCACGGCGTCACAGGCTCCGCTTCCACCAACTTCGGCATCAATGCCGTCTCCTCGAGATCCGGAGCCTCAACGACTAGCTCCCGGCTTCGAGAGCGCGCAACCTGACGCATCGCGAACGCCAACCGCGTCAGCAGCGAAGACGCCCCTTCCACTTGAAGACACGTCTGCAGCACCAGCACCAGCTCCGGCGCCAGTCGCACCAGGAACAACTCCTTCGACAGAAGACTCAACTTCAAACGCGACGCAAGCACCCGCTTTATCAGTCTCGGACGCGCCACCACCTCTCGATGGCGCCGAGAAGATCCAGCGAACGATCGCCGCGACAGCAAAGGGAGCGCTCGCAGAGGCCGAGATGGCCAAGATGCGCGTGGAGAACCGGCGCAAGCAGGAGTCGGAGCTGCGGCAGCAGCAGATGCAGTCACCTCAGAAACCGCCCCAAGAAGTACCGTCGGTGCCACCAGGTAACAGACCGTCAAGCAGCATCATTGCTTCTCAATCCGCGATTGCGCCGCCACTTACTGGAGGAGCATCCAAGCCCGCATCATCGCCTCCCCCGCCAGCAAGTGCTCCCGCCACACGCTCGCCTGCACCGAGTACCGAAGGCAGGACGACGGCTCCACCTTTGCGGGAAGTTGGTGGCAGCCCGTCACGCACTGAACCGCCGCTTCCATCCACAAGTCAGCCACCGACGCCTGCGCTGTTTTGTACTTCCAACCTGCTGACTGCGCAGCTACCAAAGGCTGCCGATACGACCAACTCTAGTGTCCGTCCACCGACAGCGCAGTCTGCAGCGGCCATGGCGGCAAACGCCGCGTTGACGCTGCCCAGCGCGTCGATTCCCAGACCACCACCACCGGCGGCGCCACCAGCAGCGGTTCCTCCTTCGCTCGGATCGAAAGCAGCGCTGCCTTTACCTGCGCCAGCGCCACACATCGCTGGCGCTACCCATGTGCTGTGCGCGCTCTGTCGGCTTCCGATCCGCGTCGACCAGAAAGTCGAGCACGAGCGATCTCAGTGTCCCAAGCGGGTGGAAGAGTGTTCGCAGTGCAGCATCAATGTACTGGTGAACGAAGCGGAAGCGCACAAGCTGATCTGCATCGCGGCAGCAAAGACCGAGGCCCTGCCACCGAGTTCACTCGAGCGAGGCAGCAGCGTTGAGAAGCGTGTTGTCGAGGCTGCAGTCCCATCATCAAGTTCCGCTACAGGCAGTGACAGTGAAGTTGGCGCTGGGGGGTCGATGAAGAAGTGTCGCCATTGCGGCGCGGATATCCTGAGCCAGGACCTCTTCGATCACGAGCTGCGGTGCGACAAGATGCTCAAGCAGTGTCCCCACTGCCTCCGACGTCAGAAAGTGAGTTCCACGCGGCTTGTGGTAGCGGTGAGAGCTTGGCGCTGACTGGTGCCGTTGCTTTGGTATCGTAGATGGCGGATCTCCAGGATCACATCGAGAACTGCGACTGCCGCTTGGTCTCGTGCCCGAACAACTGCGGCGGCAAGTTCCTGCAGCGTGGAATCCCCAAGCACCTGGCGACTCGGTGCCCGAACAAGAGTTCCGGCTCGGCTTTCGCAAGCATGTCCGAGGTCGGAGAGGAGAACGGTGGCAAGGCAAACACCTCTGCGCCTTCAGGGTCGTCTCCTTCAGCGCCTGGGTCCGCCACGTCGTCCCACATCGCTACGACGACTGCTACGTCTGTCCTGCCTGCACAACAGCCCAGCGTTGCGAAGATCGCAGCACCAGCGGCAACTTCTACCTCCAGCTTGACCACCCCGGTCCAGGGTTCCAAACTAGCTACAGCAGCAGCTGCAGAGTGCAAGTTCTGCGACGAGGAGTTCCCTGTTGCCGAGATCGATGCGCACGAAGACAAGTTCGTTCGAGTGGATCCGCGTCACTGCGCGCTGTGAGTCTTTGGTGCTCATCGCTTTGCCTTGTGTCGAACACAATCTGCGCAGGTGCGACTGGAAGCCGAAGCGCTGTCAACACTGCAACATGGTGATCATCTCCCGCGACTTGGCGCGACACGAGTCGGCTTGCAAGACGAGCGTGAAGAGCTGTCCGCACTGCAATGAAAGCGTACGCCACTCACTGTAACGGGGGTTGGAAAGGCGGTTCCACCAAGCACTGGCACTCAACGAGCTCTCGGTGTTTCGCTTGGTACATAGATGTCCCAGGCTGCGGTGGCGACGCACACGTCTCGCTGTCCCAAGCGGCCGATCAAGTGCATCCGCTGCTGCCAGCAGTTCCCAGCAGACTCCATCGTTGCACACTCGACGAGCTGCAAGTTTGTCCCCGCTGGTACGGCCTCTGCTGCTAGCACTCCAGCGGCGGCTCCGTCAATGTCAGCTGCTCCGCCACGCGTGGGGACTGCAAATGCGGCGGCTCCACCGTTCAAGATCCCACCGCCACCTCCGTACCCACCGATCGCAGCAGCAGCAGGAGCTTCGTCACCGTCGATTCCAGCTGTGACAGCGTCACCAAGACAAGCGACTTCCCCAGGAACAAGTACGACAGGACCGATGCAAACACGAGCTGCCATGGGTGCGTGGACTATTGTACCTGCAGTGGCGCATTGATACATACCATCGCTCCTGTTTGACAATGGTCACTCACGAGCGTATGAGACGTTTTCTATGCGCAGAGCCTGACGAGAGCCTTGCAGAACGCATAGCGCGTCGCAACTTGGCGCTTTCCCAGCTCACGAAATCAGTCGGTGGTGTCAACACGGCATCGCCTGCAACCACAGCACCTTCAGCACCGGCAGGCAACATCACGGCAAATCGAGCGACAACGTCCGTGACGACACCTTGCGCGCTACTGGATCAAGCTGGCGTTAGATAACAGAGTTCTGACTCGGTGCTCTTTTGGCTGTTTGCAACCCGCAGCAGATCAGAGCATCTTGGACACAGTGGCGATGGACCCGAACAGGACGAAAATCACGACATCGACGACGACGACGATGAAGACGACGACGATGAAGAACAACTGACGCTCGCTCAAGGTCCCACAGTGCGCTCGTTGTCTATGGCACGCTTGGTCGGTTGTCACTCACGCTCTTGTGGACCGAAACTGCAGTCGTCGCGGAGTGGAACGTTGAAAACGTGTGTCTGTGGCTCCACGAAGACGTCGGCGTCCCGGAAGTGGTGGCGAGTGCTCTCTTGCGAGGTCAGCGCTCTACTAGAACGTGGAATAAGATCGACCTCACGGAACTATGACTATGTGGCGTGTCTCCGTAGGCTCGCTTCCAGCAGCGGCGTTGCACGGGCGAGATGCTCCTCGACCTCACCGAGAGCGACCTGATCAACGACTTCGGCATTGCGAATCGGATTCACCGCGAACGAATCCTGAGCGCGATCGACGCGATTAAGACCAACGACGAGTTCTCCGATGATGATGGTGACGGTGACGAAGAGGATGACGAGGAGGAGGAAGACGAGGAGAGCGGAGGGAACGAACGCAGCATGGAGGAAGAGGAAGAAGACAACGACGACAGCGGAGACGAGAGTGAGGTTGTCGCCGCAGCCCAGCGAGCTGCGAGAGCATCTATGGGAGAAGGTTGGTACCTTTTGATCGGTATCTGGTGACCGTGTGGCACGCGACAAGCTCACAAAGACTGACTATGCCGTTGCTCGCTGCGTCTACAGTTCCGTTTATGCATCCACGCGACTTGCTGCGGAGGAACTCGCTTCCGTCCCCACAGGGAGGCGGTTCGACACCCTCCCTGCCATCCTCGAGCTCCATGGTGTGATCTGTGCTCCGCTTTCTTGGCCGTGCTCCACTTGCATCAGACCTCACACATTCGTCCTTCGCAGCTCCGCAGGATCAATACCGCGCTGTCTGTCCACCCTCCTCCGAGGTAAGTGCAGCAAAGGACAACAATTTCCGGACACAAAATATACTCACGCAAAAACTGCTCAACTCCACCAAGCAGCTCAAAGAACTAGCACCGGATGCAGCTTCGCCGTCTATCTCGCGGGTCGTGCGATGGTCTACTCCGTGAAGAACTCGACGAGCGGCACGACGGACGGGCGGCCGTGCGCGCACTGGAACGGGAGCTTGCACTCGCGCAGATCCTCGACCAGTTCTTGGCACTGCGAGACACTGAGGTAGTCGCCGAACATGATCGCGCTCCTGCACGCTCGCGAGTGGAGCAGTCGGGTGATCACGGGCGGCCGCATGACTGTCCACGACCAGTAGCTCTCGTGCGGCGAGAGGATCCGAATGAACTCTCGGAAGTCGTCGGCGTTTGCGCACCGGGTGTCCACCTTTGGAGTGGTTCGCAGCTCAACGTAAACACCGTTCTCTGCGCCCGCGTGAACTCTTGTAGCCAATGCGCCCAGGCACAGGCCGTCACGGACACGAGCTGACTCGCTTGCGTACTCGACGAAAGCAAAGTCGAAGCCCCAGGCGCGAACGATGTCTTCGTGCAGATTGAGCGCGTTCGCTTCTGCTGCGTTGAGCAGGAGGAGCTGCGGACGCGCGTACGTGCTGACCTCGATGTTGAGCTCGTTGCCATCGGGCCCGAACATTTTCAGCTCCAGCTGCTCAAGCTTCACTCGTTCGTCCGCCGCGTGCTGGTCGATGCACAGGAGCAGTGATCCGGCCGACTCGTCGACGACGCGCGCGAGGATGAACTTGCGGTCGACCTGGCGGATCACTTCGAGCTTCGAGAGCAGCACTGCCGGGATCTTGTAGCTCCGCAGCTGCTTCAGCTCTCCGACATTGTCGACCCGCAGCGTGCACTTGACCGTTCGCGGGAGTGCTGTCGTTGAGAGCGATCGACACTCGCGAGGTCGCAGCCCGCGAGAAGGAGACGCAGATCCATCCAGCTCTCGGTCCACGAAGTACTTGGAGCTGACCGTGTTGCTTGTTGGTCTCTGTCGAGGAGCTTCTGCTGACTCTTCGCTCGTCGACTGGTTAAGCCGTGCCAGTGGTGGGGACAACGCGTTGTCCATCGCCTTGCTAAGCGATCGACTTGTGAGCCAAATGTGCTGCTCGCGGAAGCGGCGGTTCGTATCCTCAGGGTGTCGGTCGGACGAAGGCATTTGCTGGTTGATCGTGAACCGTGGGAGCTTGCTGTCAGCGAAGAAGACACCAGCAAGCTCCCCGGCAGTCGTATCCACCGTGCTCTTTGATGCTTTGTCGCCAGGTGTGGCATCGCGGATCTCGTCACACGCGTCCATATCTTCGTTGAGTGCGCTGCAAATTGCGTGTCGTTGCTCGAGATCCGCTGCAGGTTCGAGTGGCGATGGCTCATATCTTCGTGTGGCTTCTTCTCTGGTGTTCGCATCAAAGCCACCGTGAGATCCAGCGGAGTGCATCCATCATCTATCGATACTCTCGATGACTCCACGGACGAACCAGCAAGTGACGTACAGTTGAATACCGTCGCAGCAGCAAGCTCGACACGCAGAGCACGCCTCAAAGTCACCACCGAGCAGACCGATGGGAAATGCCTGCGCCAGCACACCCAACTGCGGTGAGCACACTCGAGAAACGCAAACAGAGTTGACGTGACGCACCTCGTCGACGGCATCCTGAAGCGGCGAGTATCCGCTCCAGTTGGTTCGTGCGTCCTCGACGCGGAAGACCGTCTCTTGTCCGTCGCCCTCTGGCAGCGCGTCGCCTTCTTCAAACTCCAAACTGCCAATCCGACCGCCTTGGTGCTCGTGCAAATACTGGTGGTCGCCCCAGCTGACGCTGCCCGCGTCGGCCCAACTTTCTTGCATGTCGTCCTCCTCGCCATCTTGCGCGAACTCGAAATCTTCGAACTGAGCTGGCGAGCTGAAGCCTGGCGGCTCATCATACGCGCACGCGCTCCAGCGATCGCTCTGGTCTCCGAGATCTGCTGTCTGAACACACTCCCATCCGAAACTTGTTGGGGAGCAGCAGCCTCGCTCATCTTCGGAAGGTGGAGGTTCGAGATGTCGCTGGTCGTCTGCGCAGACTGAAATTCTCTCGCTCAGCCTCGAATCAGTGATGGAGTCATGGTCGGCTTGCGGTAGATCCGCTTGACTCGCACTTCGCATTGACTCCTTCAGGTGCTGCGCCGACCCAGCCATCAGGATCAGACAAAATTTCGATGAGATCGTGGTTCTCGGAATCCACATGAACATCGCGGCAGCTCTGGTGGAGGAAAGCGCGACGCTACCCGAACGAGACCCCGAAGCAGCTGATCAAGACCTTCCGGAGATCTGAGCTCAACGCATCGGGTCTGCTCATGCCACAGCAGATCCGCTTCCCCCGGCCCGCAGTCGACTTTCAGTACGAAGATCGGGATTCCTAATGTGGATGCAGCGCCAGTTAGCATAGCTCGCTAGCGTGCGAGGAGAAGCGAGTGCGCGGCACTGACCGAGGTTGCTATCCAGCACGAGCTGCGTGATGTGCTTAGCGCACTCCTGGTGGAAGCTCTCGACCCACCGGTTCTGGAAGAACACGAACTGGTAGTACGCGCGCGCCTGCTTTAGCCCGGACGGCGACACCTCCCACGAATCCTGAACTAACGCCACGTAGCCGCGCACAGAGAACGGAGAGCCCGTCGGGCTGAAGCTCAAGTACTTTGCGTAGCGAGAGGCGGCAAAAGTATCAGACGCAGTCATTGCACCCTCCCAGCGCACATGTAACGACAGTTGCGCACCTCGAGCTCACTGCCAATCGCGGCTCCAAACACCGTCGCAAAGCGCTCTTGGCAAGACGGGGCGCCGCTGATCCGAAGCGACTGGCGGGGGCTGCCTGTCAGGGGCAGCAACAGTGAGTGAGTTCGGTCTCCAGCCATTCCTCTGAACATCCTGCTCGCTCGAGCGCTCGCGGACGTGCATTGGAACGCCAGCTCGAGAGTGAGTGTCGGCCAGATCAGCGACAGATTGACGCAGTGGCGCTGGATCTCCTTCACGAGCTTCGCGCCGTATCTCGCGTTGCTTTGCATGTCTGTGGCTCGAACTGGGAGCGTGCGGAAGAGTTGGCGCACTGTCAGCGTGGTGCCGTGGCCCTTCTGGAAGGTCTTCGATCTCCCGTTGAAGACTACGACGCCGTCCTGCGCCAGTCCGTCGCATTGTTAACCTTCCCGTCTCTCACCGTCCACGCCGCTTCGTTTTGAGCAACGCACCTCGATCACTTTGCGGTGGGCGGTCCACCGGCCTCGCTCTCTGCTCTCGATCTCGACGTGTGCCAGGACGCTCAGTGTGTACAGGAACTCGCCGCGTCGACCGTACTTTGCACCTTGTTGGAGCGTACTTGACACTGGTAGCGCCCCCCGCGATTGTTTACAGCACGGCAGGCGATGAGATGGCGAGGATACACGCTGTCGACGGCGGGTGGCTGCGTCGATCCTACCAGCGCTCTCTCCGATGTGTCCGTACAGATCGTCGGACCCGATTCCGTTGCCTGCACATCAAAAAGCAGTGTTGTCAGGGCCGCATTCTGGCGTCAAAGCCTTCACAGGATTGAGACAATGTTCACCGTCGTCCGCTACGGAAAACGCGCCGCTCGGCACGTCGACCCACACTCGGATCGACCGTGCGTCTGCATCCACCGCGTTGTGGATCGCTGTCACAGCGTCGCAAGGCGCGCGCGCATTCAGCTGGCGAGCGAGCGAATGTAGCACGCCATCAACAGCGCACGCCAACTGTGCGCACCTTCCTCGACAGCCACCGCGAGGCTCGGAACCACCTGCGCAGCGCGCATGAGCTCGCGACTGCGGCGCTCGAGCGCGTGGATCTCACGCATTCACCCCCCGCTGTCAATCGGTTGCTCGTGCGTCGTCTGCCGAGTGGCGAATTGCTCTCCTTCTTTGAAGCAGCAGGAGCAGCAGCAGCAGCAGCAGCGAGCGTCCGCTTGAGAGAGCCCGCAGCCGCCCATGGGTTGCGAGACGAGCACTTTCTCGCGAAATGGCTACAAAATCGCAGGTTGTGACACACAATTATCAGAATCAGATTCTACAGAGGACAACAGTCAACAGTCGGACTTCCAGGAAGAATACTGTGAACACTGTGTTGAGACTTCCTCTCTGTTGCCCCTCCGCCCTCCTGAGTCCTACTTGTCCTACCTACTTGACCTGCACGAAGCCGCGCACCTCGGCCACAAACACAAACAGGTTTGCCTTGAACAGCGTGCGGAACTTGCGCGTGCTCGCGGTGCCCATGGCCACGTCGGCGGGCGACAGGAACGCCGTGAGCGCGCCGAACGCCTCGAGCAGCCGCTGCTGGTGGCGCGCGTCTGGCTGCTCCCGGCTGATCTCGTCTGCGAGCGCAAAGTACCGCGCCTGCTCGATCAGGATGAGCGGGTACAGCGCGCTGGCGCACGCGTCGAGCACGACCGGGTCAAAGTCCTCGAACATGGCCATCCGGAAGATGACGCGGATAAAGTGGGCGAATACGTCCGGGTTCGCGGCGATGTGGCGCGCCAGGCCGGGCTCGCGCCGGTGCTGGCGCGCCTTCCAGTGGAAGCCTGCGAGCTCGCCGATCGCCTGGAACGAGTAGCGCGCGACGTCGAGCTGCGCGTGACGCACGCCGACGAGCAGCGACGAGAGCAGGAGCGAGAAGAGGTCCGTGTCGAGCGCCGCGAGCTTCTCGGCGTACACTTCGACCATGTACGACACGAGCGTGAAGTACTGCTTGCTCAGGTTCGGGTACTGCAGCAGCGGCTCCGTCATCATCGGGATCACCTGGCGCAGGCCCGCGAACACGACGTCGGCGACGATGCTCGCTGCATTGTCCACATCCGCTTGCTGCGCCGTGTAGTCCGCAAAGTCGATGAAGTCCTTCGACACGAGGTGCGAGAGCAGCTGCAGCAGCGCGAACAGGTCGGCGTAGTGCTCCTCCTCGGCGTCGCCCAGCGCGCTGACCTTGCCGAGGTTGTGGTGGCAGTACGCGTGGATGAGCTCGTTGCTCGCCGAGTACACCTGCAGCGCGTCGGCCGGGGACAGGTAGCAGATCTGCGCCTCGACCAGGGCGCAGAAGAAGCCCAGGATAAGCTGCACGAGCTGCGGGTCGCCGTGGAAGACGTGGAAGAGCTGCACGACCACGGGCAGCGCCGGGATGCAGAACGCTGAGATCAGCCCGTGGCTCTTCCTGTCGCGTCAGTGCGTTCCGCGTCAGACGACATCATACAGCGTTAGCGGTTGACTTCCGCATCAGACAGAGTTCGCGACAGTAACAGAGCCAGCCCATAGGCGCCACGTACGACTCGGTCGCGCGCGCAATGCCCGTGTACATCTCCAGGATGAGCTTGAGCTCCTCTTGCACGCGCACGTCGTTCGCTGTGTGCTTGGCGTCGAAGCCTGGCAGCGCGATCAGCGCCTGGAGCCGTGCTTCCACGGGCCGCGCGACCGCGTCGAAGTGGCGCTGGCGGCCAGCGGCGTCGTCCGCCGTCATCCCGGCGCGGCAGAGCGCTTCAGTCAGCTGCCCTCTCAGCGCACTCGGGATGCGTGCAACGGCCGCCTGCAGCGGGTCCCCGCCGCTGCCGCTGCCGCTGCCCGCCGCCGCCAGGAACGAGCCTGCAGACGCGTTCGACTGCACGAGCGACTGCCAGAACGGCGCGGGCAGCACGCAGCTGATCGCGTTCGCCTTGGCCAGCACGAGCAGGAAGTCCACGAGGTGCTGCATCACCACGGGCTGCGTCGGCCAGTGGAGCAGGTACGACGTGCACTGCTGCACGACAAAGTTGACGAGCTCGCCCGCGCGGCCGCCGTCCTGGAACCCGAACACGTGAAGCAGCTCTGGCGCGAGCACGTTGTCGTCGTCGTGCGCGAGCGCGTCCGGGTCCAAGTACGTCGCGCTGAGGCGCGTGATCGAGCTGAAGAGCTGCTCCGAGAAGAACGGGCTCACACAGCTGCTCGCCGGGTTCTGCGCGACGCGGGCCGCCTCGAACTCGAGCAGCTGGCTCAGGAGCAGCAGCAGCAGGCCCACGACAGCCGACGCTGCTGCTGCCGGCTCGCTGCTTGTCGGCCGGAGCGCCGCGAGGATTCGCTGCGGAATGCACGGTCGCTCGCTCGCAAACTCGTCGGCTAGGAAGAGCCCGGCAAAGAGCACCGTGAAGTGCAGCTTCTCGACCGCCTGGCTGAGCGCCGGGCTCATCTCGTCCCGCCCGTGAAGTGCCACGGTGGCGTCCTGGATTGTCGCGACGAAGCTCTGCGCGAGGCGGAGCAACAGCCCGGCCGACGCCGCGACGTTCAGCCGCGCGAGCGCCGCCGCCAGCTCGACCTGCTCGCGCAGACTACTCGCCGCGTCATCCTCGACGTCCTCGTTCTCGTCCTGCTCGGCGAGCGCGTCGGCCGCGCAGATCTCGAGCTGCGTCTGCAGGTAGAGCTCGACAACCGGCGCCGCGTGTTGGCGCAGCAGCGCTTCGACCGCCGCGGCCTCTGCGCGCGAGTCGGGCGTCGCCGCCGCCGCCGCCGCGTCGTCCAGGAACGGGTCGTTCGCGAGCGCGACCCAGGCGTCGAGCAGGATGTCGACGCCCTCGAGCTGCCACAGGTCGTCCACTGGCTCGTGGTTGCGGAGGCGCAGGTGCTGCCGGACGCGCTCGAGCGCGGACTGGAGCAGCCGGCACGAGAGCGCCGAGAGCTCCTCGAGCAGCGACGCGAGCAGCCCCGCGGGCGCGCGCGCGAGCGCCGCGAGCCCGACGTTGTTCACGAGCCGGAAGAGCAGCTGGCACACGTCAATCGTCTCACGCGTCGCCATCTCAAGGCCGGCGTAGTCCGTCTTGCCGACAAGGTCGAGGAACGGGCTCCGCAGGAGCGCGCCCGTGCCGCGGAAGATCTCGGCCAGGAACTGCACCTGCTCCTCCTTGCGCGCAAAGATCGGGCCCCGCAGCGACGCGAGTTGGAGCAGAAACTGCCGCGCGAGGTGGAGCAGGCGCTCGTTGCGCGTCGCAAGGCCCCGGAAGAACGCGTACGTGTTGAACGCGGCGTGGATGAGCGCCGGGCGCACGAGCACGTCGCGCCAGGCCGCCGGCGGCGTGAGCGTCGCGCGGCCCTCGTCGAGCTTGTCTGCGGACGCGCGGAGGCTCCACGTGAGGTTCCCCATCGGGTCGGTAAAGTGCCAGTTGAGGACCTCGACGCAGAGCGTGAACGCGGTCTCGAGCAGCTCGAGCTGCGCCGGCGGCACGTCGAGCAGGCGGCCGGGCCCGGCGTCGGGCGTGCTGCAGAGCGTCGTAGAGCGGATGAGGTCCTCGAGCAGCTGGACCGCGTACCCGAGCAGCTCCTTGAGCCCCTGCGCCTCGAGCGCCTTGCGCGACTTGGTGTGGAACTCGACAGGCTGCAGCATCGCGCTCGCGCGCGACGCGGACGCGAACTCGGTCACGAATGCGAGCAGCCACTTGGCGGCCACGAGGCGCGTGGTGATCGCTGCGCTGTCGTTGTCGCTGCTGGTAGTGGTGGTGGGTGCGTCGCTGCTGGCGAGCAGCCCGCCCATGTGGCGCAGGATGGCGTCGCGCTCGGCGGCGGCGCGCTCGAGCCACCCGCGCTTCATCAGTAGCGCGACGGCCTGCAGCGCCGCGGCGCTCACGAAGCGCGGCAGCTGCGCGTACCGCTGCCAGAGCAGCTGCATGAGAAAGTCGACGCTGCGCGTGCGCTCGGCGAGCGGCAGCGCCACCCACTGGCGCAGCGTCACCTCGCGGACGGCGGCCACGCAGTGAAACTGCACGACGGGGTGCTGCGAGCCCGCGATGGCCGCCATCGCGTCGGTCAGCGCCGAGGGGGAGCGTTTGAAATGCTCGAGCACCGCCTCGGCCTCGGCGCGCGCGCGCGCGGCGTCCGGGCCCGTCGGCGGCGCCTGCAGCGCGATGCACGCGGCCTCGAGCGCCTCCATTGGCTGGCTCGTCCTGCGTGAATGAGTTGGGAGGTCGATTGTGTGGGTCACAGAGAAACCCCATTTCAGGCACACCGTTCTAAATTTATTTCTTGTCGAAACAGATTGGCTACAGTCAAACCATTCAAAGAGGTTTTGATTTGAATAGAGGTGCGAACTCGTAGATTTGTTCCAGTTGAGCAATGCCAAGACTCGTCCTGAAGTTCGGGCTAATGGACGAGATCGTCAAGCAGCAGCCCCAGGTCGCCACAACGGCCGCAGTCACAGCATGCAGTAGGGCAACATAGCAGATGAAATATGAGCAAGGCTCACCGAACAAGACAACTCCGCGTTGAGCGCCACCCTCCCCTTTGCGATAGAGTTCGCAGTTTCTGTAGCGGCATGCTCACATTCCATGAACTGCTCTACATCGTTGGCTTCCTCGCGAAGCTGGTCTTGCTCGGGCTCTTCATCGTTGGCGCGACTCTAATGCTGTGCGACAGCGAGCCTCCTGGCCTCCTGAGCTGCACATCGACCTTCTGCTCTTGTGCGCTTTGGTGTTGGAGCCATCACAGACAAACCCTTTATGCTTTACATACCCTTTTAAACTCGTTGAGTTTGGCGGTGTGTGCGAATCGGGGTTTCTCTGTATTCCATCCAAAATACCGGTCCCGGTACTAGACAGTGTCGCTCCATACAAAAACCGTGAGCACGAGTGAGCAATGGCAGCCGTGCCCGCGTTCGTGGCGCGCTGCCTGGAGGAAGTGGGGCTCGAGGGCCGCTGCGGGCTGCCGTTGCGCACCGCGTTCGAGCTCGCAGACCCTGCGCACGACGTCGCGCTGCGCCGCTGCGCCTGGCGCGTGCTGCGCGGGCTTCCCGGTAGCCACGTCCGCTTCCACCACATGCAGCGCCTGGCGCCAGTCGCGAGTGCCTCCTCTGCGCGCTCAGTGTCGCCGCCGCTGGCCGCCAACAGCAGCGACTCCGACTCGCCGCCGCGGCGCAAGCGCAAGTGGTCGACCACGCTGCTGCCAACGGAGAGCGGGGGCGTGGAAACGGAGGACGAGCGCGAGCGCGAGGCACAGCCGCCGCCGAGACCAGCCAAGGTGCTCGAGCCGGTGGTGCCCTCGGCGCGGCGGCAGGCGTTGCGGCGGCAAAAGCGGCAACGATTACTCGCCACCACGGCCCAAAGCGGCCGTAGGGCGTCGTCGTCGCTGGTCAAGACCGAGCTCCGACGCCGGCTTAGCGCCAGCGAGCCAGCAGGGGCGGCCACGCAGCCACCAGCAGACCCGGACGCGTGCGACAGCGAGCAGCTGCGGCCGCGGCGGAAAGGCGGCGACGACCCAGCGAGCGCGGACTGGGTGCTCCGCAGCCCGCGCGGGTTCGCGCTCGGCGTCGTCGTCGACGTGTCGGACCTGAGCTACGAGGATGCGGTGACCGACGCGGCCGAGGGCGTGCTCGGCGTCGTCGCGTGCGAGGCGCTGCGCCTCCAGTTCCTCGGCGTGGCGGACCCGACCGCGATGGACACGCTCTCACCGCAGTTCGACCTGCTCGAGCTCGTCGGCCGCGCGCGCGCGCAGGGCGAGAACGCCGCGGCGCTCACGAGCTCGAACGTGTTTGGCGACTCGCGCAAGCTGCACTACCTGCTCGACATGCTTGTCGCGGGCGGCCTCGTCGAGAAGAACATGGTCACGGCCGCGCACCGGCGGTTCAACATCCTGCACCTCGCGCGGTTCGCGCGCCAGTTCCGCCCGGCGATGGTCTCGCCGACCGCGACGATGGAGCGCGAGGCGTTCCCGAAGCACGTGATCCCGTTCGTGATGGCCGAGATGCTCGCAGCGCGCGGCGAGCGCACGTGCGTGTTCGCCGACATTGGCCGCGAGCTCGGGTACGACAAGCGGTACCAGGAGAAGCTGCGCAAGTACTTTGCGCACCAGATGCACGTCGCGCGCGACTTTCCGCTCGAGCTCTTCATGGCGCGGTGCAACACCGGCTCGTCCGACCAGCTCGGCCGCAAGCTCTGGTGCATCCGGCTGCACCACGGGCTCGGCCGCAGCCGCGACAGCTCGGCCGGGCTCTTCGAGCCCGTGGACCCGCCCGCGCCGGCGCCAGCGCCGGCCACGACCGGGCCGGTCGTTGAGCGCGGGCTCATGGAGCAGATGTACGCGTCGATCCAGAGCCGAAGCGACGTCGGGGCGACGATCCCGGAGATCCGCGACATGCTCGGCGTGCCGACGTTCAAGCTGCCGTACAAGCTCGCGCAAGGGCTGATCTCGAAGTACAATCTCACGGTCCGGCAGGTCGTCGTTGGCAAGAGCACCATGTATCGCATGTTCATCCCTGGTGGCGCGCCCCAGCCGACGCCGGTGGCGCCGACAACGACAATAACAACGACAACAACAACGACGACGACAACGACAACGACGACAACGACGCCACCACTGACACGAATCGAAGCGCCAAGCAGTCCGAGCGCAGAGCCAAGCAGCGAGACTGAGACCAAGGCGAGCGAGAGCAGCGTTGCGCCGCTGGTCCCACAGCCGTCGACGATGAAGGCGGCGAGTCGGGGCGTGCTCGTCTCGACCACGTACGAGCGGCGGCGGGACTTCGTGCTCGAGCGCGTGCGCAGGGACAAGATTGTCCCTGTGCACCAGCTGCGCACCGAGCTGACCGTGCTGGAGCGGAACCCGGCGTTCGCGGGCACGGACCTCACCGCTGTCGACACGCGCTCGATCCGGCGCATCCTGGACGACTTTGAGGCTGCGCAGCTGCTCGTGTCGGTCGACATCACGCTGCCGCCGCGGCGCGTGCTCCAGAAGCGGGACCGCGTCGTCAAGTGCGTCTGCCTGCCTGGCTGCCAGCGCGACCGGGACGCCATCACGAAGTTCGTCGACGCGTACGTCGAGGAGCAGCAGCGCCGGTACGTGAGCGACGTGGGGCCGCCCGAGATGCCGGACGTCGTCGTCGTGTCGAATCGGGGCCGCGGGCGACGCAGCGCGCCGGTGCAGGACGCGAACACGGAAGTGGTCAAGTACGCCGCCGGCTCGTACCGGGCCGCGCGCGTGAACCTCGTGAAGCTCGGGAAGCAGAGCCGCCGGCTCGGGCTGTTCTTCGGCATGCTTTACCGCTGCCGCGCGCTCCACCTCATCCTGTGGTCGAAGGTCGAGATGCTACGCGAGAAGGCGAGAGCGATGGCGGCGGCGCGCGGCGACGCGCCCACGACGGCGTCGTCTGGAGCCGACGACGTCCGTCCCGTCGCGACGGTCTCGAGCGCGAACACGCCGTCGGGGGGCGACGTGGTGTTCGCGCTGCACGACCTGCTGGACCTGATGAGCATCAAGGAGTACCTCCAGCTCGCCGGCGTGAACGAGCTGCTCACGGACACGGAGGAGAACAAAGTGCGCATGGCTGTCGTGCGCGGCGACGCGTGGGGCGCGTTGTCGAGCGAGGTGCAGCTCAAGATCCGCGGCTGCGAGGCCGACCGGTTCTCGCGGATCGTCCGGACGCTCATCGAGCTCGGCCTGGTCCAAGTCGCGAACGACTCGTCGAGCGGGCTGCTCGACATCCTCCGCTCCGACGACTTTGACGCGATGGTCTCGCAGGTGGCGTCCGCGACGCTCTCGGGCGGGCTCCTGAAGCTCACGGACCGCGCGCGCATCACTGTCAAGTGCGGTGACGCGACGCTGTCGCAGCTGCCGACGGACCAGTCGTACGTGTACGCTGCGCGCTTCTCCGGCCGCAGTGGGCGCGAGGACCTGGTCGGGAAGATCCCGCTCGCGTACGTGTTCCAGGACGCGGACGACGCCAAGGAGTACTGGAAGGCGCTCCGCTTCCTGAGCGTCGAAGGCGCGCACCTCGGGAGCGGCGAGCTGGACGGTGACACGCTCACCGCCCACGTCGACACGGAGCAGATCCGGTCGGCTCCGCTCGCGGAGCACAACCTCCACTCGCTCATGTCGTGGATCCCGCGCGGGATGACGACGCCCGGACGCAACAGCGCCAAGTCCAAGGCGGTGGAGGCCGCCGCCGAGCCGATGCGGATGCTCAAGCGCAAGCGTTTCCAGAACATCGTCGGTAAAGCGATCGACGCGCACAAGAAGGCGAGGACGTCCTTGTCGTCGTTGTCGGCGGCGGCGCTCTCGTCGTCGTCGGCGGCGGCGCGCAAGGGCCTCGGAGCGCGCATGGTGCCGTCGACAGACAACACAGAGGCGGCAGTGAGCAGGTTCCGGCGCCTCGTGAGCGCCAAGCAGAGCGTGCGCGCGTCTAAGTGGACGCTCGAGGACGACATGAAGCTCATGGACGCGTACGTGGACGAGCTGTCGTGCAAGTGGTTCATCGAGGTCCCGCTGGCGCTGCAGCGGCGCGGCGAGCGGCTCGCGTTCCGCAACGCGTCGCTCGAGCGCGCGCACATCTCGTGGAAGAGCCTGTCGGCGGCGCTCGGGAAGCGGTTCACGGACTGCTACCTGCGCGTGAACGAGCTCTTGACCGTGCCGGCAGTGCGCGCGCGCGTCGAAGGCACGAAGCTGTCGATCACGCAGATGAAGAACCCGGGCGGGCACTTCCACGAAGAGCGCGCGCTGCGCGAGCAACCGCGGCTCGCGGCGCTGCTGAACCGCGCGCTGCAGATCCTGTTCCACGACCGGTCGAGCTACCACCCGGTGCTGGCCGACATGCTCATCAGCCAGTGGAGCGAGGCCGAGGTGAAGCTCGTGTGGCGCTACCTGTGGCTCGCCGGCGTGATCACGCGCACGCGAAAGCTCGGCGACGGCGAGCAGCAGGAGCGCGGCTTCTGCATCCACTCGCGCGCGTTCGAGATGAAGAGCCTCAACGTGGCGCACTACCCGCTCGACGTGTTCTGCGAGGCGGCCGAGTACGCGTCGTTCGTGCAGGAGAACGTGAAGGAGGCCGCGATGCTCGAAGGCGACGACAGCGAGGGTGACGCCGACGCCGACGGCGAGAGTGAGTGCTTCTTCGAGCGCGAGTTCGAGCAGAACGCGAGCGCCGGGCAGACCGCGGTCGAGCTCTCGTCGATGATTCTGGCGGTGTCCGAGATGGTGCCCGAGTACGTCGAGCCAAGCGCGGAGCGCCGCGTCGAGGCCGCCGCCGACGACCCGAAGCGCGCGGTGGCCGTGAAAGGCTTCGCCGGCCACCTCGCGGGCTGCTGCGGCGGCGCGACACCGGACGACTTCTTGAAGGAGTACTGGGTCGTCAAGTCGAGGGCCCAAGTGCTGCTGGACGAGGCGCAGCAAGAGGCCGTGATGGCGCGCGCGAAGCAGATGGAGGCCTTCTCGACATGCCCCGCGCTGGGCGACGACGACAGCGCCGTGGAGGCCCATGCCGATGACACGGACAGGGACAGTGACGGCGACAGCGCGCTGTCGTCGCTGCTGGTCGACGCGTTGAACGCCGCGGCGTCGGACGGGCTGTCGTTCAAGGAGGTGTGTGCAGCGCTGCGGTCTCGCAGCGACGACCCGCACCGCGTCCGTCGGCGGCTGGGTGCGCTCGTGCAAAGCGGCCGCGTGATCGAAGTCAGCGCGTTCACGCACGCCCGCTTCGTCTTGAAAGAGCACGGCGAGATCTGGACGCTGCGTCCGTACCGGGTCTCGAACGAGTCGGTCCCCGGGAAGCTCCACTTCCGCTTCGACAAGGAGCAGACAGTCGTCGCGCGGCCGTGGTACCTGCTGGACGGCGCCGCGAACTCGCGCGTCGAGCTCCTGCTCAAACGCAAGGTGGTGAACATCGTCATGTGCTGCCCCGGGATCCCGGACCACTCGCTGCACCGGAAGATGCGCAAGCTGCTGAGCCTCCAGACCCTGCGCGCGCTCGTGGACGAGCTGGTCGCCGACGAGATCGTGTACGCGCGGCTCGTGACTGGGGCGGCGCGGCCGCCGACGAGCATCTTCCAGGCGGCATCCTGGAGGCGGCCGCGAGTCGACGCGCACGCAGTGCGCGCGCTCGCGCCCGGCGACGTGCACTTTGTCGCCGCGCACCGCGACGCGATCCACTACTTCCCCGCCGTCAACTGCATGGAGCTGCTCGGAGCAGCGGCCTGCGACGCCGACGTGCGAAGGAACTAAGAAACTAGGACCACCGCCTGGGTGAGGTGCGGCACTGTGGGGGCTGCTGAGCGGACAGGAGAGCCGTGCGCAAGTCCATTTTTCTGAGAGAGTCCGATTGCTATGCTGCGTGAACGAATCCCCTCAGTCTCTCTCTCTCTCTCTCTCTCTCGCTCTCGCTCTCGCTCTCGGGTCCGCTACGTTGTCGCGACGGGAGGCGTCCGCGAGAGCGTCGCGAGGGTCTGCTTCTTGTGGTGGATGAGGCTCTGGATCACGCTGAGCACGTTCCGCTGCTTCTCGTCGATCGGCTGGCCGGAGCGGCCGCGCAGCCCGCTGCTTGGCGCGCGCAGCTGCGTCTGCTGCGTGTTTGTTCGGGATGCACCGGATGCGATGCTCGCTCTCTGGTGCTGCTCTGTGGCCGGTGTCGTTGTACTTGGCCTTCTGGTCGTGCTGGGAGCGGAGGAGATGCCTCGGACGGGAGCAGCTGGACGCGGGACTGCATGGATGCACACACACACAGAGTGAATCCCCAGCGTTCAGAACCGGCACCAAGAAGAGGGGTTGGCCTGCCTGTCTACTCGCTCGTCCTTACCATGTCTGACGACGCCCTTGGGTGGCGGGGTCTCTGCTGCTGCGACGGTGGCGGCAGCAGTCTGGAAGCTCACGTCTCCTCTTCTCTTTGGTTTGTCGGCGTCTCGCGCGGCGGTGGTTTTGACGCGGTCGTGTCGTGGCTCGATCGGTTTGGATGGCGGGATCGCGCTCCTCGAGAGCTGGTACGCGCCGTTTGCTTGAGCGAGGCGGTCGTAGAGACTCATATACGCGGCTCCGCTAGGGGGAGCAGGTAGAGATGCTGCTCGCGTCTGGGTCAGAGTGCGGGTTGGCGGGGGAGGCGGCGGGGAAGGGCTCGCTGGCCGCACATTGTGTTGCTGGAGCGGCCATGCTCGCTCGTGCGTCGGCTCTACCGCGGGCTGCAGGAACATTGTGCCGTCGTACTTGGACGTCGCGTCTCCAGCGAGAAGCGGTTTGACTCGGGTCGCCGTATGCGGGCGGTTCTGGTTGTGGATGACGAACTGCTTCTTGTCGTCGTACAGCCGCGCTATGAAGTGGCGATAGATAGCGCTGCTTAACGATGAAGGATGCAGGCAGCGCTGCACCGATAGCGAGCATCCGGTTTGAGCCATAGACCCCACACTACGTACAGTAAGAGAGCGACTTGGAAGATACAGCTGTGTCACCACCGTCAGCACCTCTGCACTTCACCGCGCCGCGGATCTTCTTGTCGTCGAGCACCAGCACGCTCGGGATCATGTCGAGCAGCAGCACGCGGTAGTCGTTCTTGGGATTGAGTCGGATCGGGTTGCCTTTCAAGGCCAAGTGCGTCAGGTTCTGGTTCAACGAGAGCGGTCGGAGCGCGTCGGGGCTGCAGGAGATCCGGAGTTTGCACCATCAGCGAGCAGTTAGTTCAGCACACAGGCAAGTACACACACACTTCACTCGATCTTCCGTGCAGCAGCAACGCACAACTCGATGAGGTTATCAGACAGGTCGAGGTGCTCCAAGTACACCAGCGTTTCGAGGCCTCTTGTGTTCATGAGCCTACGTGCACACGCATTAGCAGCGTCGTCGCTGAGTGTGCCCTCCCTCGCACGCTCAAGAACGGAAGGTCAGGGCGACAGACCGCACCTGTTGCCGCTGAGGTTGACTCGCTGCAGGCGAGGGCAAAACTCCAGCAGGCTCGCGTCTGCCAAACGGTTGAACCCGAGATGCACTTCCTGCAAGCCCTTGAGGCGCTCGATCCCTTCCGCGCTCGCGAGCACGTTGAACGACACATCAAGCGCCAGGATGGAGTGCGGGATCGTCGCGGGTATCCGCTCGATCTCGTTGTTCGAGAGGTCGATCACCTCTGCAGTTTCGAACACGCGCAGCGTACGCTCGATCTGCGCTGCTGCGAGTCCACGGCCCTGCGAGAGCGAATCGAGTTGAGTGATCCGACATGATGTCGCCAAGTTCGTTGCTCAAGAGGTAGCCATGTCCAAGGGTCCCTCAAGCACCACTCCCACCAGTCAGCAACATTTCAAAGCACTGCGAGGCATACCGACAAGTCACAGAACGACGACTCGGCACCGTCGAGTCCGAGGCTGCCGCGGCGCGTGCGGACCCCAGACACCTCCATGACGCCCCGTCAGCCTCTACGGAACGCGATAGATAACTCAACGACCTCAGAGGCAAAAGTTGCCCAAACCGAAACACAAAAGTGGAAACCCTTGTACAGGATGGAAACCCTTGGACAGGATAGAAAACTTTTACAGGAAGCAAGAATCAATACTGAGACAGATACGGTAAATAATTGAGTTAATTAGACGATAGTATTTTTGCTCGCTACTGTTAACCGGGGGTACTTGAAAATATTTATAGATATTTTCAAATTTGATTTTTTTAAACATATACCAAAATTTTGGAACACTGTATCACAAGAAATAACTTCGATACACCCTGTATTATTATAAAAAACCTGTATCTCTCTATATAAATTACTACAATAACTATCTCCATACTGTTTGGTTATTCTCCAATTATTTCACTTGCATTTTGACCTGACATCGCAGGGTCAAATACTGTAATACAGTACTTATCAAATACTATTTGATAAGTCTTGTTTGTGGGACTGGACTCACTGGAGTTTCTTTTGGGACTGTAATTGAGGTCGAATTTGCATAACGTAAATAAACAAACGTATTTCAAATAAAATATTTACACTTCGCTTGGCAAAGTTCCCTTTCGGGGCGTCAGCGTGCAAGACAAAGCCAGACAAAAGACCGTGACACTTTTGCCGCATGGCATTACTGAAGTGTTGTTTCAATCCAGTTTGTGTTGCACGTTGTCGCATGGCGGACAAACAACCTGTTAAAACGTTTGTATCTGCAAGACAAAGCAAAGCAAAAAAGACCATTTTCGCTTTTGCAACGTGACATTTTTGCTGCATGGCATTGTTATCCAGTTGTGTTGCACTTTACCGCATGTCGGACAAACACCCGGTGATAGATAAGGAGGATATGTTGAGAGCTGCAATCACGACTACAATGTACTAGTACCATAAATAAAAAAACGTCATCACGGTGGACTGGATACTTCTTGGTTAAAGTATAGTTGAGGACTGCATTTTGAAAATTGTTAGTGACGAAAGTGAGGGTTTGCGTCACCAATAGCGAGCATAAACCCTCACTTTGTTCTCTATCGATTTTCAAACCCCAGTCCTTAACTATAGTTCAACCAGGAAGTTTCTAGTCTCAGCGCGACCCCTTTTTATATATGAAATATGAGAAAGTGGATCTGTCAATAGTTGTGATTACAAAAGCTGATCTTGCCATATTTTCAACCAGATCGAGCTGATCAACAGCTGCTGCAACATCTCTACATTCATCTGTCGATTTGATCATCGGCATGCCAAGCAACGTGACGAATCGGAGCCGCCAACTGAGAGTACGTTACGGCGTCTCTCACTCCCCGATTATCGCTGTCCAACGCAGTCACCCCGAGACTTGACACGGCACTTTTCCTTCGTCCACAAGATGCCGGCGATGGAAGTCATTGCGGACACGGTCCAACCTATGTCGCTCTCGGGC
>SMMQ01000447.1:1986-13301 GCA_008271595.1 [Pythium] brassicae (nom. inval.) | reverse complement strand
TCGAACGAACGCAATGTCAGCACTGCCGCCTCTCTCAACTGATGCGATCGCCTCCAGTCCTCAGCCTTAAACTTCGTCCTTTCCTCACGCACCTGAGCGCCTCAACACGCTCGGTGCTCGGCGGATGCGTCGAGAAGTACTTGAGGTGCGCGGCTGCGGCGTTCTTCTTCTCCAGCTGCCCGAGCGCCGCGTTCATCTGCAGACTCGCGCGCGGGTCGTAGCACGCCCTGGCCATCAGCCGCAGCCCGATCGAGTCGGCTTCGAGCTCGAGCTTCCGGGAGAACGGCAGGTCCACCGCCACCTTCACGAGCTGGTGGCGCCAACCAGAGGCTGTCAGACGCACAACTGAGGGCGGACGATAGCGTCCAGGAGACCCACGTGCTGCCTGCCTGTCTGCCCACGTACCAGGTCGCTCAATTGCCCGTAGTCCGGGACGACGAACGCCAGCACGCCGTACACGAGCAGACTGAACGACACCTTCTCAGCCCCGTGACCTGATCCCCTCCCCCCACCGTCGCAAGCAGTGTGGCGTCAGTCGGAGAAGACTACGCACTGCTGCGCGATGAGGAGCACACCGCACGCTTGTGGCGCAACGTACGCGCGATGCCGTGCGCGGCTTCGTGGAAGAGCACCGCAGCGAGCGAGTCCTCGTTCCGGAGCACTTTGAAGAGCCCAGAGTTCACGAACACCTTCCCCCCTGCGTGGCAGCCGCCGCAGACCTTATAGCTTCGGCTCACTGACCCTGGCGATGAGAGCCCCAAGCCTGAAGCGTGCAGCCCTCACCCGGGAGGCAGAACGCGTTCGGCTCGGGCGAGTCGATCACGTGGAACTGCCACTTCATGAACGGGTTCTCGGACTGCTCGACGATCTTGGCCCCGACGCGCTGCACTGCGCGCGACATCTTTCGCCACCGGGCGTCGTTAGAGCGTCAGTGAATTAGCCTTCTACTGTAGAGGCATGCGCACAGACCCCCCCTTCCTTTCACACACCACCACACACACACCGGATGGGAAGGCGGCAGGATGCGCTCCCCACGCATGATCTCCTGCGCACAGCAGCCACCAGTGAGCGCAGCGTCTTTCTCGAGCGACGCCCCCCTTCCTCTCTCTCCCCTGCACTATCGTGAGAGCGCCAGACAGCACCTGGAAAGCCTGCTCGCCGAGTCGCTCTTCGCTCTCTTTCGCGCCGTTGGGAAGCGCGCAGTGCGACCATCAGCACTACCAACCGAAGGAACGGCAGAGAATGTGCGCATGCCACGTACTCGGCGAAAGGAACATCACGCGGCGCCTGCCAGTCAGCGGCATCGTCTCCACGTGGCTCGCGACGTACACTGGAGACTCATTCAGAGCAGCAAGCACAGTTTGAGCCAACACGCCCACACGTACCAACACGTGATAGACGCACCAAGGATAGACGCACCGCCACTAACGACGCCTGTGCCGCCCACGAGCAGCTTGAGGTACTGCGGCATCTCCTCCCACTCGCGGCGCCAGCCTCTCCAGCCGCGGCCACCACCACCACCACCACGAACCGAGCGACCACGTGAGAGCATTGCTTTCACAGTTGAAGTGATTGTATTGTATTTCTGACACTCCTACGAATTTCGCTGGAACAGTACTTCATCTAGAAGTCTGAACTGGTACTGGACTGTAGGTCGACAAGAAGGTGCAGATTGTACTCTCTGGCGGCAGTAATGGCAGCTCACATGTGCTCGGATGCTCAAGTTCTCGCATGGCATTGACTGCAGGACTCGATCCGACACACTGAGCAACACAATTCAAAGTTTGTGCGATCGAGACGGCTACTTCTTCGTCTCCATTTCCAGGAAGATCGAATCGCCTTCGTCTACAGGAGCTGCAGACGCTTCTTTTTTTTGGGGGGGAGGGGGGGGGGACGGCACGAATAACAACAGCACTGTCAACGCTGGGCTGCTGCATCTTGGCCCTGGTGCACGTACGTGGCTCCTGCCGAGACGACCTCTAATGCACTCGCAGTCCCTGCGACCAGATTCAGCTCATGGCTGGAGGCGACGGCACTCCGCGACAGGTGACAGAGGCTTTATGCGGGTCTGGAATACTCCGACGTGCTAGTTGCTGGTGCCGCTCGTCTGGAGGCTGGGGTTGTGATTGCCATCGGATCCCATTCGCATGGTCGCAACTTCCACCATCAACCTCGCTCAGAGTCAGACATCAACTCTGACTCTGAGCGAGGAAAATCACGAAACGACCGAGGTGCTGCGGGACGAAGGCGAATGTAAAAGGTGAACAGCGACTCACTCTGCAACCTGCAGCCCTGCTCCCACGCGCAAGTACCCTCCTCCGTTTAAGAACTGCTGATCCGATACCTCCAGCCGCTCTACTCCACCTCACGCGACTCTACTCGATTCCGTAGACTGCGCTCTCGAGCCAACCTACGGAGTCAGTCCCGCTGTCGTCCGACACCGCGCCCGTCGGGATGAGCGCACACACTTTAGGCGTAGGCGATCTCAAGTTCAAGCCCACTGGTGTGGATACTCGCGTGGTGACTCCCGCGACGCACATCCGCACGCTTCTATGGAAGAACGCGACGCTCAAGAAGCGCCACCCCGTGGCCACGACGCTCGAAGTTGTGCTGCCCGTGCTCTTCATCGTCCTGATGACGCTGCTCAAGGGGTTAACGAACAACGTGGACGTCCCCGCGGGCTTCAGCGAGAACGCTGGCGCACCATCCACGATGACGGCTCCGACCAGTTGGAGCGCTAGACTGTCGGCGCTTAGCACGCTGATCAGCCAGCCACAGTACATCGCGTCCGAGCCCACGATGTCCGGTTTGCTCATGTATTTCGCTCTGCAGTACGCGAGCGACGTCAGCGCGTCGAAGAACCTCACGAACGTGGAAAAAGCGGAGTGCGTGAGCGCGATCGGGTACTTTGGGAGCGTGAGCACGGTCGCTTCATCGCCATGGAGCATTCCGACAAAGTGTCAAGACAAAGCCGCGCCATACAAGCTCGCGATCGCGCCGGACAACACGTTCACGCGCGGCTACTTCTTCGAGACGATGAAGAAGTGGCATCCACGCGCCGCGCTCTCCAACTCGAGCGCGCAAGGCACCACGAAGAAGGTCACGACGCCGGCATTCGAAGACAGCGTCGTGTTCTACAAGACAGAGGCGGAGCTCGAAGCGTACATTATCAGCACGCAGTATGGCAAGTCGCTGGAGAATCCCAAGATCTACGGAGCGATCGTGTTTGACGCCTTCCCGGACGATGCCTCCATCGGCAAGTACACCTCGATCGAGTACTCGGTGCGGCTGAATGCGACGCAAGGGGAGCGCGGATCGCCCGGAGCGGTGCCACGCACTCTAGGAGACCCCGCGTTCGAGTCGCCGTTCAAGCGGACGGTCGACATGACGTACAACAACATCTACGCGAGACAGGGCTTCATGACACTACAAACGGCAGTCACGCGGTTCGTCAACTGCATGCCGTTCTGGGACGCCAGCACCAAGTCGACCAACACCACGTGCCAGCAAGACCTGGCGGTCGCGCCATCCGACCCGGTCACGGACGCAAAGCTGTTTAAGTCGGTCGAGGGCGACATCTTCTTTCAGAGTGTGCTTTCTCGCGCATTCGGCGGCAGTACGGCGGCGGCTGCGAAAGAGCTCGGCTCTATCGACGCCGCAGACAGAGAAACGCTGCTGGTGCCGCTTCGCATCGCGCCACAGACGTACTTTGGCTCGTCCGTCGCGGCGTTCCCGATCGAGAAGTTCATCTCAGCGCCGTTCTACGACTCGGTCAAGAACGTCTTTGCGATCGTTTTCGTGCTCTCGTACCTGTACGCGATCTCGCGCGTGCTCGTGGTGCTGATCCAAGAGAAGGAGACGAGGGCGAGAGAGTACATGAAGATCCTTGGCGTCCAGGAAGGCTCGATCATCCTCTCGTGGTACATCACGTACACGCTCATCTTCCTCGTCGGCAGCATCATCCAGGCGATCGCGAGCAAGGGCGGACTCTTCGGGAACAGCGACCTGGTGCTGATCTTCCTCTTCTTCTTCCTCTTCAGCATGAGCGTGCTCAGCTTTGGCTTCCTCGTGAGCACGCTCTTCTCGCGAGCTCGGACCGGAGCCTTCGCTGGCATGATCCTCTTCTTCTTCATGTACTTTGTCTCGAGCGGCTTCTCGAGCGAGTCGAGCATCGGCTCGAAGGCTGGCGGGTGTCTGCTCGCTCCGGTGGCGCTGGCGTTCGGCATCCAGTCCCTCGCGTCCGTCGAGTCGACTGGGGTCGGCATGAACTTTGGCAACGCCTCCACCGTCGCGGACAACTTCAGCTTCAGCATCGCGCTCTGGCTGCTCTTCGTCGACACGATCCTGTACACGCTCGCGGGTCTCTACTTTGAGCGAGTGATTCCGAAGGAGTACGGCACGACAGAGAAGTGGTACTTCCCTGTCATGCCAAGCTACTGGCTTGGCAAGAAGCGCTCGCAGAAGGTTGCTGGTCTCGCTCACTCCCACAGCGAGGCTGCTGCCGCGGACAACCCGAACGTCGAGAAGGTAAGCAACGACCTCCTGCACCAGGAGAAGACCGGCGAGGCGCTCGTGATCTGCAACATCAAGAAGGAGTTCGCTGTCCCTGGCGGCATCAAGCGTGCGGTCAAGGGCGTGAGCTTGGCGATGTACCGGGACCAGATCACGTGCCTGCTCGGCCACAATGGCGCCGGCAAGACGACGCTCATTTCGATGCTCACCGGCATCATCGCGCCGTCCGACGGCGACGCGTACTTCCGCGGGCTGTCGCTGACCCAGAACATGAACCAGATCCGCCAGTCGCTCGGGCTCTGCTTCCAGCACGACGTCCTGTACGCCGAGCTCACGGTCGAGGAACACCTGCTCTTCTACGCGCGCATCAAGGGGTACCGAGACGCGGAGCTGCGCGATGTGGTGGCGACGAAGATCAAGGAAGTGGGGCTGACGGAGAAGCGCGCCGTGTTCTCCGGCTCGCTCTCGGGCGGCATGAAGCGCAAGCTTTCCGTCGCGATCTGTCTGCTCGGAGACAGCTCGCTGGTGTTTCTCGACGAGCCGACGTCGGGCATGGACCCGTACAGCCGCCGCAGCACTTGGGAGATCCTGCTCAACAACCGCCAGAACCGCGTGGTGGTGCTGACGACGCACTTCATGGACGAAGCCGACATCCTCGGCGACCGCATTGCGATCATGGCAGAGGGAGAGCTGCGCTGCTGCGGCTCGTCCATGTTCCTCAAGAACCGGTACGGCGCCGGGTACAACTTCACGCTCGTGAAGCACGAGAGCTGCAGAGAGAGCGACCTCATCACGTTCGTGATGATGAGCGTGGCGAACGCCAAGATCCTGAGCAACGTCGGCGCCGAGATCTCGTTTCAGCTGCCACTCGACAGCACGGGGCAGTTCGCGACCATGTTCGAGGCGCTGGACGACAGGCTGGCAGAGTTTGGCGTGCTGTCGTACGGCATCTCAGTGACGACGCTCGAGGAGGTGTTCATCAAGGTGGCCGAGGCTGGCGACGAGGACCAAAAGCACACGCTCAAGAAAGACGCAGTGGCGCGCAAGAAGCCGGTGTTCACGCAGGCGAAGGGACCGTCCATCGCGAGCCTCACCGGCTGGGTGATGTTCTTCGTACACCTATCGGCGCTGCTGCTCAAGCGCCTGCGCATCGCCAAGCGCGACCGGCGCGTCGTGATCTTCAGCGCCGTACTGCCCGTCACACTGCTCGGTGCTGGCTTGGGGCTGCTCAAGTCGAGCTCGCTCACCCAGTCGGATGTGAGGCTGCCGCTGACGACCGACAAGTTCGCAGCCGGCGCGAGCGTGAGTCTGCCGTTCTTCTGCGAGGCAGACGACAGCCAGTGGTGCTCCTACACGCTGCAGTCACTCTTCACGGGCGCCAAGACGCACAAGTTCACTACAGCGGACATCGACAAACCACCGTACACAAGCGCAACGCCGACCGTCTTCGATGTGCTCTACCCAACGTCTGAGCTCGACGTGAACGGGCCGAGCGGCTACTGCCTGCGCTTCAGCGAGAAAGTGTATCAGCGCGCGTTCGGCAAGACGGACGCTGACATGGCCAAGGCGTCGGTCGCGCCTGTGGAGGACCAGATCGGAGGCTACCTTGTGCATGCGTCAGCGAGCGAGAGGGTGTTCGGGTACCACGTGTTCGTGAACTCGACCGCGACGCACGGCTCGGTGATCTTCAAGGCGCTGCTCGACCAGGCGCTGTACCGGTTCATGGCGGCGGACGGCAGCACGAGCATCGCGGCGGACGTGACACTCAAGGTGAACTCGTTCCCGCTGCCGTACACGGCGTCGACGAAGGCGCTCTTCGGATCCTTCCTGTCCTTCACAGCGTGCATCTTCATCGTCATCGCCTTCGCCTTCTTCCCGGCGTCCATCGTCGTCTTCCTCGTCAAGGAGAAGCAGGCGGAGCACAACTCGAAGCACCAGCAGCTCGTGTCGGGCGTCAGCCTCCCGGCGTTTTGGCTCGCCAACTACATCTGGGACATGGCCACGTACATGATCCCGTTCACCGCCGCCGTCGTCCTGATCCGCGCCTTCGACGTGTCGGCGTTCACTGGCAACGGCTGCACGACGTGCACGTCGGCGACGTTCCCGGCCGTCATCCTGCTCTTCTTCCTCTTCGGCCTCGCGATCTGTCCCTTCACGTACTGCATGTCGTACCTCTTCAAGGAGCACGCGGCGTCGCAGACGTACACGATCATCGCCAACTTCATCCTCGGTGTCGTGCTCATGGTCGTGTCCTTCATCCTGGACGTCATTGAGAGTAGCAAGGCGGCCAACAAGGTGCTCAAGTTCTTCTGGCGCCTCTCGCCGCTCTACAACCTCGGCAGTGGGCTGCTCAACCAGAGTCTGCAGGAGATCACGTCGAACTTTGGCCTCACATCGAAGCCGACAAGCCCGTTTGACATGGACGTGATGGGGTGGGAGATGCTGTACCTGGCGCTCGACGCCGCGCTGTTCACGAGCGTCGCGATCGGCATCGACTTCCTGCTCAGCTTCCCGAAGATTAAGGCCGCGGTCTTCAAGGACCCGCACCTCGTCGATGAGCCGTACGAGGAGGACGAAGACGTGAAGCGCGAGGCCGAGCGCGTGCTCAGCGGAGGCGCCGACGGCGACGCCGTCAAGCTTGAGCGCGTCCGCAAGGTGTACAAAGGCAACAAGGTGGCGGTGCGCAACCTGTCGTTCGGCCTGCCCAAGGGCGAGTGCTTTGGGTACCTCGGCATCAACGGCGCCGGCAAGACGACGACGATGAAGATGCTGACAGGAGACATCATCCCGACGACGGGGCGGGGCACGCTCGGCGGCTTCGACATCCTGTCGCAGCAGATCGAAGTGCGGCGCCTCATCGGCTACTGCCCGCAGTTCGACGCGCTCTTCGAGCTGCTCTCAGTGCGCGAGCACCTCGAGCTCTTTGCGCGCATCAAAGGCGTGTCGAGTCGCGAGCTGCGTGCCGTCGTGGACGACCTGATGCACCAGATGAACCTGGACGACTTTGAGCACAAGCTTGCCGGCACACTGAGTGGCGGCAACAAGCGCAAGCTGTCGGTGGCGATCGCGATGATCGGGTCGCCGCCGATCATCTTCCTCGACGAGCCGTCCACGGGCATGGACCCCGTCTCGCGCAGGTTCATGTGGAACGTCATCGCTGATATGTCGACGGCGAGGAAGGAGTCGACGATCATCCTCACGACGCACAGCATGGAGGAGTGCGAGGCGCTGTGCACGCGCGTGGGGATCATGGTGGGCGGCCGGCTGCGGTGCCTCGGCAGCGTTCAGCACCTCAAGCACCGCTTCGGAAATGGGCTCATGGCCGAGATCAAGGTGGACCAAGCCCCGACGGCGTTCGTCGAGGCGCGGCTCGCCGAGTGGTTCGGCGACACCGCGGCTGCGAGCACGACGGTGACGAAGAGCGAGCTGCACGGCAAGTGCGAGGCCATGGGCGACGCGTCGTGGAGCGACAGGATCACGATGAGCCACTCGACCGGGTACGCGCTGGCGGCCGCGCTCGAGCGTGACGGCTCGATCCGGCTCCCGGCGCTGTGCGCGTGGTGGATCTCGGAGGAGCGCTTCGTGGGCCTCCACGCTTTCCTGCAGCAGTGCTTCGGCGCCGACAACGTGCAGCTGCTCGAGCGCCAGAACGACACGTGCCGCTACAAGCTCGCCGGCGCGATGCGGCTCTCCAAGGTCTTCCGGCTTATTGAAGGCGGCAAGCAGGCGAGCCACATCCGCGAGTACGCCGTCTCGCAGACGACGCTCGAGCAGATTTTCAACTTCTTTGCGTCGCAGCAGAGCGAGGAAAAGGGCGTGGCGCGCGGCATGGCCAACTAGCTCCTCAGCTTGCTGTGCGTTCGGGGAGTCGCGGTGGACGAATACACAGCTACTGTAACTAGTTGAGGACACCCAGCAAGCTAGTTGAGCGCTTGGATCTGACAACCGGATGCCGTGTGTTGGCAGAGGAGAGGGTAAGTGCGCTCGAGACCTCAGAGTCTTGTCGCTGTCGACTGAGCTGAGAGCGGACAGACACTAGATCGCCTGGAGCTGATCACAGAGCGCAACCGGGTCTACGATATCGTCTTCAATACGCCCACACTAAAAAAACGCTTCGACGCCACTCCTCCACGCTGCGCTCTTGGTGTCGTATCGCTTGCAGCATCGAACACAACAACATTGAAGACCTTCAAGACACACGACACTCGACATCTCCAACACGTCAAGAGTTCCAGAGCCTCCTTCCTTCCGCCAACAGCTCACGACTTCCAAGTCTTCCAGCTGTCAACACGCCTCTCTCTCTCTCTCTCTCTTCACCACCAGCCGTGAGTCTTCTTGTGCGTCCTCACCAGACCCCCAAGAGGCTCGAGGCGCAGTGTTCTCCGACTGATCACCTCTTTCACCTCTCGCGTGAGTTTTTTCACCATCAGCTTTTTGCGCAAGCACCCTCCTTCCACTTGTGTTTTTCGCCACACATTCGCCAAACTCGAAAGATGCTGCGACGCGGTGCACGCGCGTTCTTCTCCGCCGCCGCCAGTGGCAGCGGGGGCGCGGACGCCGGCGGCGCGCGCCGCATCCTCTGCCTCGACGTGCCGCAGCCGGCGGTCGTGCAGGAGTTTGTGCAGCGCGGCCACCACGTGGAGCTGGCGTCGTCCAGCGACGCTGCGCACGTGACCGCGGTCGCCGCGAACTGCGACGCGCTGCTGGCGGCGCCGCACTCGGTCGTGCCCCGCGAACTGCTCACGCGCGGCTCGCTGCAGCTGGTGGCCGTGCCCGCGGATGCGTTCGACAGTACGCGCGTGGACGTGCCCGCCGCCACGAGCCACGGCGTGCTGCTGCTGCAGCTCGAGAAGAAGCAGGCGGGCGACAAGTTTTCGGTCGAGGCGGAGCTGGCGCTGAGCCTGCTCGTGCAGCTCGCGCGCCACGTGCCCGCGGCCGCGGCCGCCACGCGCGCCGGCGCGCCGTTCCAGCGCGAGAGCTTCTCCGGCACGGAGCTCGCGGGCAAGCGCCTCGGCATCGTCGGGCTCGGACAGGCGGGCAAGCGCGTCGTGGAGATGGCGGCCGCTATGGGGCTCCACGTGTTCGGGTACGACCCGAACCTGACGCACGAGGCCGCGGAGCTCATGGGCGTGAAGCGCTACGCGCTCGCGGAGCTCTACGCGACGTGCGACTTCCTGCTCTTCCACGCGCCGCTCACTGCGCGCACGCGCGGGATGTTTGACGCCGCGGCGCTGGCCGCGTGCAAGCCGGGCGTCAAGATCGTGTCTGTGGCCGAGTACAAGGGGCTCGACGGGCTGCTGGACGCGCGCACGCTGCTTGAGGGGCTCGAGAGCGGCCGCATCAGCGGCGTCGCGCTCGACGTGCTCCAGGCGGCCGCGGATGACAGCGGTGCTGCAGCCGCGGCGGAGCTGCCGCCGCCGTCGGCCGCGTGGCAGCAGCTGCTCACGCACGAGCGGGTGATCTTCAAGGCGCACGTGGACGCCAAGTCGTCGAGCGAGGTGGAGCTTGCGAAGAAGTACCGGATGATCACGGAGAACGTGTGCGACGCGCTCGCGCAGCGCTACTACCGCGGCGTCGCGAACGCTGTGTTCATGCCGCTGACGCTGCTGCCGGAGATGAAGCCGTTCTTGCGGCTGAGCGACGCGCTCGGGCGGTTCCTGCACCAGCTCGTGGTCTCGAGCAGCCCGAAGGACTACGTGGCGAAGGTCTCGATCGCCACGAGCGGCGGCGTGCAGGTCGACATCACGACGCCGAAGGCCAAGTCGGCGCTCCAGGCCGCGGTCATGAAGGGCGTGCTCGAGAGCATGGCGCAGCACCGCAGCGGCGTGGCGACAGCAGCGACAGCGACAGCGGCGGCCACCGCGGAGCCCCAAGTCACGCTCATCAACGCGTCCATGATCGCCATGTCGAACGGCATCGACGTGCGCCAGGGCGAACTATCGGGCAACGAGGTGCAGCACCTGAGCAACTCGATCACGGTCGCTGTGGAGACCAAGGCGAAGACCAAGCTGCTGGTCACGGGCAGCGTCTTTGGCGAGGACCCGCGCATCGTGCGCGTGAACGAGTACACGGACTTCCCGGCCTTCCGCCCGGAAGGCAACCTGCTCATCTTCAACAACGAGGACAAGCCCGGCGCGATCGCGGGCATCCTGCACGAGCTCGCGCAGGCGCAGATCAACATCGCCAACTTTGGGCTCTCGCGCCAGGAACACGTCGCGACGGCGCTCGGCATCCTCACGCTCGATACGGAGCCGTCGTGCGAGACGCTGCGCACCCTCAAGAACCTCCCGACGGTGCAGAACCTCCAGTTTGCCAAGATCTGAGTGAGAGCGAGAGCGAAAGCGAGAGAGCGCGTGTTGCGAACCAGTAGCTAGCTCACTGGCACTCTCGCGCGAGGTGGTGGGTGGGTCTGCCGTTAACGTACGCAGTTGAACCGAGGTGTTCGTTCACAAGTGACACACCGCCCCGCAATGGCGCAATGGCCGCGGGGGCTGCTCACGCCTGCGCTGCGCTGGCGACCTGCAGCTGACGCGTCTCGTTTTGCTGGCGCAGCGTCGCGAGGTACGCGCGCTTCTTGTCCGTGGCCGTCGCGAGGAAGCGCTTCATGACGCTGAACAAAAACGGGCTCACGGACTCCTTCTCGTGCTGCGAGATGCGAGACACAAAGCGTTTGGAACTGTGGGTGAGCGAGTGCGGGTGCGTACGAGGCGCAACGAGACGAGCGCCGTCGTGCGCACCTCGTAGCAGTACATCATGACCGACATGGACGCCGAGAAGAGCGCGACCTCGCCGTGGCGGAAGCC
>SMMQ01000446.1:1979-14261 GCA_008271595.1 [Pythium] brassicae (nom. inval.) | reverse complement strand
AGGGGGGGGGGGGGGGGAGTCAACTTGGTCGTGACCGACATTCGCGCTTGATGCGGGTGTGGCATGCATCTCTCACGCTCTCTCCTTTTCTCGTTTCTTGAGCGTTTGTTGCTTGGTACTAGTAGGCAACTACTGTTACTCTGCAGCTCACGCCGAGCTCCATCCAGTCTGGAACCTGCCGCCCATCGCTCGCATCGCACCGGTCACGCGGACGACTGCCAAAGCAACATAGTAACGGCAATCACCACAGCAGTAACAGCAGTCGCAGCAAGAAGCATGATCGCACCGATTCCTGGTGCGCTCTTAACCGCTAAGCACCGCGCAGATTACGGACCTGACAAGGAGATCCAGTGCACGTGCGGCGCAAGAGCCTTCGCAATATTCGGTCCATGACGACTGTCGATGGGATCAGCAACAGCAGAAACAACGCTGGCATGAGAACCAGCCTCGCGACCAAGACAACAAACAGGTTGATTGTCACCACAATACAAGCTCGCATCAACCTCCAGGCATGCTTTGTCAGCTATGTTCACGCACTGAGCTGGAGAACTGGAGGCTGACAAGTACTGGAGACTGTTTGCCATGAGTCAACAGAACAGGTGAAAGAGAGCAAAGCGAGATTTCTTCAATCAAAAGCCTACACTTGTACTCTGTCGTCGTCGTCGTTGAGTATGAAGAATGCATCAAGACGTCCGTCTCGGCCCGAATCGGCGAGATCGATTGTGGCTGGTGCCACGAAGCAATCATGCCGATCAAGCGCTCGCACCGCAGCCCGCCGCCTAGTTGAGGACCCCAGACACCAAGCCGCTCACCTTGACGTGGCCGCCCGCCGCGCTCTTGAGGTAGCACGCCGGGCCGCGGCTGTTGGCGTTGTCGAACGTGTACGCCTTGCAGCCATGCGTCTTCGAGCACTGGTCGCAGCACTCCTCCGGCGTGATGTAGTACACCGTTTTTATGTCATTGCCCGGCAGGTCCACGTCCGTGATCTGCTGCGAGCACTTGGCCGGCTGCTTCATGCACTGGTAGTTCGCCGGGTTCCACGGCTGGCAGTAGAAGCCCGACGGACAGCATGTGACACCGCGGCTGTCACCACACGATCCCCACTGGCTCGTCTTGCACACCGGCTTGCGGCTCGTCACCATAGCGGACACGACGCCGATGTTCTTGCTCTTCGAGCCCACGCTCGACTTCAGGTAACACGCCGTCTGGCCGTTCGCGTTGTAGTTCACAAACGAGTACGCCACGCAGCCCTCCGTGTCCGCGCACTTGGCACAGCAGTCGGACGGCGAGAGACCGAGCACAGACTTCATGTCGCCGCCATCGTAGTCCACGCCCACCTCCGGCTTGCCGCACTGCTCCGGCTGCGAGACACACTGGTAGTACCACGGGTTCCGCGGCTGGCAGTAGCTCCCCGACTGGCAGCACGACGCGCCATCCTTGTCGCTACCGCAGTCTCCGTACAAAGCAACGCACGACGGCGTAGGCGCAGGCGTAGGTGCCTTCGTGGTCGGGGCGGGAGTCGGCGCCCGCGTAGTCGGAGCGGGAATCGGAGCCTGCGTGGGAACCGGACTCGGTGTCGAGGTCGGCACAACGGTAGTGGCGCTAGGAGCCGGAGCCGAAGTCGGAGCAGAGCTCGGCACCACACCCGTCGGCACCGGGGTCACCGGAGCAGAAGTCGGAGCCGAAGTCGGCACCACACCGCCGTTGCACGCCTTGCTCACACGGTCAAGCAAGTCCGCGCGGTACTGGATGCGACCGCCGAGACTCACCGTGCACTCCGCAGGGTTCAGCGCCAGCGCCGCAGCAAACACACGCGAACACGCCGCGCTCGCACAGATCTTCGGCAGCTGCGCGTCCGTCGGCCGCGTCGGAGGAATGAACGCGTACCCAGACTCCGACGAGCACGCCGTCAGGTCCTTCGTGATCGTCACGATCGGAGCGATCACCGTCTGCGAGCACGTCGGGCTCAGCGTCGGCTCCGGCGTCGGAGCACTCGTCGGGGCGCTCGTCGGAGCAGCCGTCGGAGCAGCCGTCGGGGCCGCAGTCGGCGCCGCCGTCGGAGGCGCCACGCCCGTCTGACAGTACTTCGTCACGCGGTCCAGCAGACCGGCGCGCAGCAGGATGCGTCCGCCCAGCGGCAGCACGCACTCCGTCGGGTTCGTCGCCAGAGCGTCCGCGAACGCCTTCGTGCAGCCCGCGTTCGCGCACATCTTGTCCATCTGCGCCACTGTCGGCTCCGCCGCAGGCACCACAAAACCGTACCCGGCGTCCCCACCGCACTTGACGAACGCAGGGTTCGTCAGCACCAGCTTCGTCACCGTCGCGGCATCACACACAGCGATCGGGCCCGAAGGCGTTGGTGCCGGCGTTGGTGTCGGCTCCACTGGAGCCGGAGTTGGCTCCGGCGTCGGCGTTACCGTCGTCGGTGCAGGCGTCGGTGTCACCGTAGTCGGCGCAGGCGTCGGCGCCGCGAAGAATTTGCACTTGTCGTTGACGAGGTCGAGCAGGTCGGCCCGGAACTGGATGGTTGGTCCGCCGAGAGAGACCGTGCACTCGGCCGGGTTTGCCTCGAGCGCCTTTGTGAAGACGCGCTTACAGGCCGTGCTGGCGCAGATCTTGGGCAGCACGGCGGCGGTCGGGCGCTCGGGCGGCACGAACCAGTAGCCGGACTCGGTCGTGCACGCCGTGCGGTCGGACGAGATCTTGTAGATCGTGTTGGTGACGGCGCTGGTGCACGTCGGGGTCGTCGTCGCCGCGTCCGCCGCGGCGGAGATCCCGGCGAGCACAGCCGCGGCTGCGAACAGCACGGTCGCGACGCTCTTCATGGCGCCAGTTGGGAGTCGAGCGAATCTACCGCGCCAGGAGCTCGTTTTCCCAGGAGGAGGAGGGAGGGCGACGAGGAGTCCGCGGCGACGGTGGTGGGGGAAGAGAAATCGCGTCTGGAGGGAGCGAATTCGCAAGTGGCGCGCACTGCGGATGCAGTCGGAAGGGGAGGTGAATCCGACACGGAAGGAAGGACGGACAAGCTCAAAGCAACGCAGCCAGCCAGTCAACCAGATGTGTGCGCACACCCGGTCTTTGACTTTGAAGAGACCATCGGCGCGCAGATTCGCACACTTGTGCTGGCTCCTTTTTGTCGTCGACAAACAACGTGACGACGAATCTGCTTTGTGTGTGTACAATATTGGAGCAGTGACAAAATCGAGGGAACCCAGATTTGGCAAACATGCTCGGAATTGTGTGAAAAGGATTTGCAGCATTCTCGATGTGTGAGTGGCTGAAAAGGACATTTTCCAAAATAGGAACTCTTATTGCCTACTCGTCTCAGAAGAGGAACTTTACTGAGAGCCAAAGAAGTAGTGAAGAAACCGAGGTCATGTAGCCGCAGATTAACATGGTGGGCTGCCAAGCGAGCGTGGCGAGCGGCGCCTACCATGCTCTGCGTAGGCGAGCCCAGCGGCCAAGGTTCCCTGAACGGAGCTCGCAACACCGTTCAGAGCATCCAATCTATTCATTCGAGCGCGAAGGGCCGAGAGCGCGAGGCACCCGCCTCAACCAAGTCCACCTTCTGAAACTGGTCCTGTTCTGGAAATTTTATGGTTGAAAACAGCCTGTTATAGCCATTGCGCTTTTTGAATGCCTCTGTGACGTTTTCCGACTCGAAAACGACACGCTTCATTTCAGTCCATCAACGCTTGCCAACCAAACTCTTTGCACGCAAATTGCGACGAGATCGCAGTGAAGACTTGTGTTGGAGAGCTTCAGCGCCGTCGCCGATTTCTTCATGCCAGGACTCGTTCGTCGCCGCTCGTGCGTCGGTACCTCTTGTTCCTTAAGATCAAGACTTCGGCCCAAAGAGGACGGCGTTCAGCGTGTACGAGAGCGTGTCCTGTGCGTTTTGATCCTCCTGTTCCTCCTGGTTGCACCCAACCTGCTGTCACTACAGTGCTTCACCCTGGATCTCGGGCGCTGAGAAGTGTCCGAGATTGTCGTCGCTCGACGAGGAGTGGTCACGCTTGCTGAGCAGTGGGTTCGTCAAGCAAGGGACCAGCGATTCTCGTTCTTTTTCCTGAAGCGCCGGTCACTTGTGAGCGAGTGAGCCGACTCGCATGTCAACCGCGTCCTCCTATCGATCTGAGATCGACCGAACCGCCACACAGCATGCGAGCTTGAGCACTCGCCACGCCGACACTAGTCCTTACTGTGTTCGTCGGGGGCACGGCGATGAGACGCTGCTCACACACTTCAGCGATTCCGCAGCCTCGGGACACACTCGAGCTCGGGCCTCACTCGAGGATCGGTTCGGAGCCGGCGGCGCCACCACCAGCATCGCATATCGATCAACAACAGACACCAGGACGCTTTTCCACCTTCAACGCCACTCGGATAATCACAGAGCCGTCGCACCTGGGCTGCCTTGTGCGTCTTGCATTGCCGCCCTCGGCTATCGAAACGAGCAGCGAGTGAACAAGGAGTCTGCGCGAGCGAATCACTCGCTCTCTTGCGGTGCCAAGCCAAGCAGCGCACGGCAGCACAGCGGCCATACTTAGAAGTATATGCTGCCGGACGGTTCGGCAGAGTCCGGTGGGGATTTCCATGCATCTGCTGCCCTCGAGTTTGCTCAAGTAGCTCGAAGGCAAGGGCGCCTCGCTGGAGACGTCCGATCAAGCCCCACTAAGCAGTCGAGCTGGATATCAACCGAGTAATGCAATGCAATGCGGTGAAGCTGTACGATATCCGCCCTTCACGAACCCAAGCAAGTGGAGTAGCGTACAATTCACGGTGACGACGACCGCTTTCAATCAATTCGAGGAGACTTTGATCCCACGATGTCAGATGCATACGAGAAGATCCCCGTTCTTCACCGTCGCTCGCAGCACCACCGCTGCTTCAGTTGCAGCAAAGCAGCACCAGGACAGGAGTCCGCTTCACAGTCGCTGAGTGTGCCTGCAAGCGCTACAGTGATAAAAATCGAGGAATACCTCGCCGCCGATTCCATACATTTTCCAAGCTTACGATTTCCCCCTCGAAAACGCCTTCGTCAGCTTCAGCTCCCTCCATCCCGGCGCCATCCATGATGGCGACCAGCAGCAGTGACGAGCTCCCGAGCAGTGTTCCCGACACCCCCGACACCCCCCGCGTCCCTGGCGCGCTTGAGAGCTTCCCGACGCAGTTTCGGAGCTGGGAGGAGCTCGAGCAGTTCGTGGAAGACTTCGGCGCCAGCACCTTCCAGGTATTCCGCAAGCGCACGAGCGTGACGGCGGCCATGCGCAACAGCGCGATCGCCAAGCGCGTGGCGGCGCGCTCAGGCACACGGCGCGCAGGCCCGCGCGCTCTGCCCATTCCGGAGGCGCTCCGCTTCTACGCCAAGACGTACGCGTGCACGCACGGGCTCAAGAACACGCCGCGCGGCGTCGGACGGCGCACGCACGCCGCCATCCGCGACACGGGCTGCACTGCGCGCATCCACGCCACGCTGCGCTTCAGCACCACTGCGCGCACATACGTGGTGACCACGCGCGTGTCTGGCGCGCACAACCACCCGGTTGGCCGCGCGCAGTACTTCTCGTACGCGGAGAACCGCCGGATCGCGGACCCGGCGCTGCTCCGCGACGTGGCCGCCATGGCTGCGAAAGGAGACGCCCCGCGCACGATCCTTGCGCATTTGGCGCGTCGTGTGCACGAAACCACCGGTGCGTATGCGTGTGTCAGTGGGAGAGGGGGGAGCAAGCTGCCTCCGCTCTCGCTCTCTTACTCACGCTCGGATGGCGACGGCGTAGGAGAGGAGTGCGTGTACAAGCTGAAGGACATCCACAACGTGCTCGCGCGCCTCAAGAACGATTCGAAAGGGCTGCTAGCCGCCTTGCAGACCGACGCGGAGGCGAACAGCGCAGTTGCGGACAGTGTCGATGCGGTCGCGACGGTGGCGGAGGAGGCTGAAGGCGAGGCGGGGCAGGCAGCTCTGCTGAGAGGTCTCGAGTCGCCAGAGTCTGCTGCTGCCGCTGGTGCAGCTGTTACTCCTGTCAGTGAGAGTGTCAGTGACACCGCTGCAGCGCCACGTGCGCCTCGCGGGAGTCTGTCGCGGTTGGAGATCCTTCTCGGGTCTCTCTACACGTACCACTCGGCGCACGCAGACGTGAGGCGTTATCGCTTGTGCGCTGCAACAAGAACAACGGCGAATGGGCTGCGGCGGTGGCTGTGGCTGACTGGCGATGTGTGTCTGTGTGCGCTGGCGTCGACAGGTCAACAGTCTCCCGGTCGTCGCGACAGAACTGATCGAGAACACGATCTCGGGGCTCAAGTTTGAGGTCGTGCAGCTGGACGCGACCCACGCGCGCGACGACGTCGACTTTGTGCTGCCCAAGCACGCGATCGTCGGCTGTGAGAACGGCATCGTGGCGTTCTGCAATGCGCGCGGGCTGGCGCCCCAGACCCACGGCGCGACGCTGCCGGTGGCGATGCCCGGGCCGCACGGGACGCGCTGGCTCGCGACGGTCTCGTCGCGGCAGCTGCTGACAATGAAGCAGCTCTTCCAGGCGCGGTACGACATCGCGGAGGCGAAGAAAGCGATCGAGTGGGTCGACGCCGCGCGCTTCTCGGCGTTCCCGTCGACGCCGTTCGACGAGTACAGCGGCTACTCGAAGGTGCGTCACTCACTCCTGCTTCGACGCTGAGACCACCACTCACGGGTCACGTGGGGCGTGCGTTCATCATGTCGTGTCGTACGTGTCCCAGGAGCTGTTCGTACAAGCGCTGCAGCTCATGCCACTGACAAAAGTCGTGGTGCGCGGCCGCAGCGGCGCGCCGGCCGCCGAGTTCACCGACACGATCTACTGCGCGAGCCTGCTCAAGCTGTGCTCGGACGCGAACATCGACACGGAGTGCATGAAGGCCGTGCTGCTGCGTCTGCACGCGCACTTTGGCGCGCGCGTCGGGTTCGTGAACCCGAGCTTCGTGCTCGAGGCGCACCCGCGCGAGCGCGGCCGCATCGCGAGCGCGTACGGCGCGTTCAAGCACGCGACAGCGTTTGTCGCGGGCGTGGCGCAGCTGCCGTCGGGGCGCTGGGGCGGCTTCTTCCTCGACTGCGCAAAGGCGGTGTGCTACCTGTGCGCGCCGACCGCGGCCGAGCGCGAGGAGCTTGAGGCGACGCTCGCGGCGCTCTTGTTCGAGTTCCGCGTAACGGCGGCGTTCGAGGCGTCGCCGAGCCCGCCGGCGTCGGCCGCCGCGAACGACAGCGGCGTGCTCGCGCTGCTCTTTGTCGAGTGCATGCTGCGGAACGCCACGTGGGGGGACAGCCCCGTCGACTCGTTCGCGTACTTCCGGGTGCGGTACCTGCTGCAGGCGATCCAGGTCGTCGTCAAGCAGGACGTGCACGACGCCGCGCTCGGGTTCGCATGAGAGAGTCTGTGTGTCTTCCCCGGGTGTAGGTAAACATACAATACAATACAGTAGTAACGTTAATGTGAGACCATGTGTCCATTCCAAAACAGATTCCAACCACACTGCGGGAATGTATGACGATCGAGGGAATCTATAGTGTGAAACACTCTCATTGCTGCCATTATTGCTTGCCACCACCGCGACGGATCGACCAAATGGACGACCTCCAGAACGATCGTGGCGGCGACGACGACGACGAGCACTTCCCCACTCGCTTCGCCAGCTGGGAGCACCTGATGGCGCACGTGCGCGAGTTCGCGGAGCACGCCTTCCAGGCCTTCCGCGTGCGCTCCACCGTGTCGGTGCGCGCGCGCAACGCGGCGCTGGCCAAGAGCGCTGCGAGCCACGAGCCGCGCCGCAGCCAGCTCGATGGCGACCGCCATACGCCGCGCCTGCCGGACGCCTGGCGCTTCTACTCCAAGACGTACGCCTGCACGCACGGACTGCGCTACGCGCCGAGCGAGCGCCGCCGCCAGAAGCCCGCGCCGCTCGCTGTGCGCGCCAGCGGCTGCACGGCGCGCGTGAACGCGAGCGTGGCGTTCGACCGCGCGGCCCGCGCCTTCTACGTGCGCGCGGCCGTGCGCGGGCAGCACAACCACCCGCTCGGCCGCGAGCAGTTCTACTCGTACGTCGAGAACCGCCGCATCACGGACCCAGCGCTGCTCGCGCTCGTCACGCAGCTCGAGGCGCGTGGCGAGCGCGTGCAGGCGATCTACGACGCGGTCGTCAAGCACGTCGAGGATGCCACTGGTGTGTGGCTGTGGCTGCTTGCAAGTACAGTGGGTACTGTACGTGTGGTAGTGGTGCTGAGGATGAATCCCCCCCCCTTCACGGTTGCCGAACGCACAGGCGCAGAGTGCGTGTTCCAGCTCCAGGACGTGCGCAACGTCGTGCTGCGGCTGCAGACCGAGCGCCGCAAGCGGCGAGCGACTGTCGCTCCTGCATCCCCACAGTCCGGGTCGCCGCCGCCCGCTCCGGCTATCGGAGGCGCCGAGCCGCTCGGGTACGTGGCGCTGCTGGCAAGCGAGCGAGTAGCCGGCTCCGTCGGCGAGTCGGACGGCCAGGACCCAGAGTCGGAGGCCGGGTCGGACGAGGTCGAGTTCAGCGACGACGGCGACAACAGCTCGCGTGACGCACGTCAGCGCCGCGGCAGCAAGCGGCCGTTCCGGACGCTCACTCGTCCTCGTGACCTGTTGCTGCACCACCCAGCGGGAGCGGTGCGCGAGCGCATGCCGCTGTCCCGGCTCGAGATGTTCATGGACTCGGGGTTCTGCTTCGAGCTCTTGCTTCGATTCGTGGGTGGTTGCTCGCACTGGCCGAGGAGGAGAAGCGTGTCTCGGCCACGTATGCTAACCAGCTTCCTCCGCGCTCGTCTGCTGGTTGGCAGACCAACCGCGTGGACGTCGCGGCGATCGAGGCGATCCCGGGCGGCATCACCAAGTTCAAGCACAGTGTCGTGGCGATCCCGGCTGGCTTCCAGACCCAGGACGTCGATTTCGTGCTGCCCCGGTACGTCGCGGATGGGTGCGAGAAGTACATCGTCGAGGTGTGTCAGCGGCGGCACCTGTTCGAGTCGGCGGTGGGCGTCTCGCTCTCGGTCCAGCGACGCGACTCGCGCCAGTCGCCGAGCGTCCCCGTCGTGCTCACGCTGCGTCAGGTGAGGGTGATGAAGCGCTACTACCACGCGCGCGAGCTCATGCGGCAGGTGCGGCGTGCGACCCGCTGGCTGAACGCGACGAGCTTCGACACGAGACGCCCAGCGTGCGCTCCGTTCGACGACTGCTTCAACCACCCGAAGGTGCGTGCGCTTCGTTCCCACAGGGTTTGCCCGTGGGCTCGCAGCCGGCTGAGAACCAGCGCCCGGCGTGTTGCGCAGGAGCTCTTCACGTACCCAGCGCGCACGATGCCTCTGCTCAAGGTAAGCGTGTCGGGCGTGACTCCGTCGTCGAGCGGGTTGGTCCGTTTCGCCGACTTTATCTACGCGCCAAACCTCCTCAAGCTCGGCGGCGGCGGGGACTTTGGCCCTGACCCCACGGCAGAGAACGTCGACACGGACTGCGTGAAGGCGGTTCTGCTCCACATGCACGCGCGCTTCTACAGCCGCGGCAGCGTCGTTTGTCCAGCGTTCGTGGAGGAGACCGACCCGGCCGCCCGGCGGCGGCTCGCTTCGCTCTACGGCGCGTTCGTGTCTCCTGGGGCGCAGTTCACAGCCGGGGTCGTGCCGCTCCCAGGCAGCGCTCGGTGGGGTGGGTTCTACTTCGACAGAGAGTCGCAGATCTGCCACGTGTTCACTGCGCGCGCGTCTGAGAGCGACGAGCTCCAGACGCTCGTCAGCGACCTGTGGCGGAGCTTTGGCGTGCAGATCGAATGCCGAGTGGCGCAGCCGTGCGCGATAGCAGCGTCTCCCGCCGCCAGCGCAGTCCTCGCGCTGTACTTTGTGGAGCTAATGCTCTATCGCAAGTCGTGGACTGACGTCTCAGTCGAGAACATCGACTACCTCCGATGCCGGTACATGCTGCACGCCCTCCAGGTCGTGAGCAAGCAGGACGTTCACTTAATCCAGCTACTGTAGAAGGACACGAAGGGAGAGGGGGGGGGGCTATCTCTTGAATGCTAACGCTACTGCCTCGTACCAAGGCTGCAGTGGTCATGAGCGCGGCGTCAGAGTGCATCGATCAGCAGCAGCCGCAGCATCTCTACTCTTTGTCTTGCTGCCTCGCGTCGCCTCATCTACAGACTCTCCAGCAGCGACGACACGTACTGCAAACTGCTTCCGCACTCAAGAGCAATCCGTTCCCGTACGACATCGGCCTTCAGCTCGTCCGGGAAGTGCGCCACGAGCCACTTGAACACGTCGACGTGCTCGCCAAAGTAGGCGTCGCTCGCCGCCTCCACGGTGCAACCCGCGGTGTAGTGTGCATGCAGGAAGATCAGCGTCTCCAGGTCGCCGTTCCGCGCAGCGTTGTCCATCGCGAGCGTCGTGCAGCCTTCCGAGCGGTTCTCGTGCAGCCACGCGACCATCTCAAGCGACGCTGCAGCGTCCATCGCAGCCGTCGTGCAGCCCTCGCTGCGGTTCTCGTGCAGCCACTTGACGATGTGCAGGTGGTTGTTCCTCGCTGCGTTATTCATCGCCTTCGTGCTGCAGCGCTCTATCGGGTCCTGTTGTGCATGCAGCCACTGGACGATCTCGTGTCCGCGCGCCGCGGCCTCGTCCAGTAAGTGTTCCGGCGCCCAGCTGAACTCGTACCCGAAGGTATCGCGCATCCAAACTAGCATCTCGAAGTTGCCGCTGCAGACCGCGTGGTACTCGTCGAGAGTGGAATGCAGTGTGTCTCAGGGTGCGCCAAGAGCCACTTGAGCCCGTCCAAGTTGCCCAGCGTCGCAGCTTCCGAGCTGCTGTAGGCCATGTGCGGGTCGGGCACAATGCGCGCGTGGAGCCACCCGGCGGTCGCCAAGTGTCCGTGCGCTGCAGCCAGCGCCACAGCGTTCCTGTCGGCGGTGCATCGGCCTTCGGGAGCTCTCAAGTTTCCGAAGATCCACTCCACGACCGCCACGTGGCCACCCGCGGCAGCATCAGCGAGAGCTTGCTCGTAGCAGCGATCTGAACAGTGTGGAGCCAGCACTTGAACGACTTCGAGGTGGCCGTGCTTCGCTGCTGCTTGGAGCGCGCTGTCTCGGTTCTCCGTCGAGTACCCGTTCTTGAGCACCCAGCGCACGATGTCGACGCATCCTCTCTCCGCCGCAATCGCACACGCCTTCCCTGTGGTTCCCCAGTAGGCATACTCTTGCAGCCACTCGATGACTGCGACGTCGTCGCAGCCGCCGCTCAGCGCCAACTCGATAGCGTCCGTGAGGTGGCACAAGTTGAGTCGGTACCCGACGTCGTGCAGGTACTCGATAATCTCGAGGCATCCGCTCTCGATAGCACCTCGCATCGACATGCACTCGCGGTACTCGTTCTCGACGAAGCGGTTGACGTTCTCGTACAGCCACCGGGCGGTCTCGAAGTGGCCTGCTTTTGCAGCGTACTCCATCGCGCCACAGGGACCCCACACCTCCGTCTCTGTGCTCCGACCGCCGTTCAGACGGCTCCAGTACGCCGTGAGCCACTCGAGTGCAGCAATGTGGCCACGTCCCGCTGCAGCGTCGAAGATCCTCGGACTCCACACGATGTTGTCGCAATTGGTGCCGATCCACTCGAGCAGGTGGGCTTTGCCCAACGCCGCAGCTTCTTCCATTCCCCACGACGCAAACCCGTTCGGACAGTAGTCACGGAGACTCTCGAGCAGTGCCAGGTTGTCGTGGCGCACGGCATGAACGAGCGCCTTGCTGAACACGTGCGAGCGGAGGAACGGGTCCGTGTCGGCAGGCTCGAGTGCCACGAGACGCCGCAGAAGCTGCTCATGACCGCACTCACACGCCAGCTCAATGGTCCAACCACGGTGCGAGTCGGACGCGATGAAAGCGCTGATCTCGTGGGCGAGCGACAAGTCGAGTCCCAGTCGCGCGTGGCACACGGTGGAGACCGCTGTGAGCGGGATCGCGAGTCGGCGGCGGTGATAAGAGGTGGCAGTGGCGCTCATGTTGAGATGTCTGGACAAGGCCGAGCAATGGAACTGAGAGCAAGGGAGCTGAAGGCCATGCAGAGACACATATCCACCCGATCTCATTCTGTGTCGCCTCGGATGCTTGCTGATTGATTGTGAATGAGTCATCTCCGAACTGAGGTCGAGGACCTCCTGGTGAGAATGACTTGGTCAAAGTGATTGCTTCGCATCTGACGGTATTGAACTCAAAGCACTTCGAGCCACGAGATCACAGCAGCAGCATCGAAGACCAGTG
>SMMQ01000437.1:1768-25477 GCA_008271595.1 [Pythium] brassicae (nom. inval.) | reverse complement strand
TTGTTCACATCGAGCAGCGCCTGGGTTGCCTTGTAGATGATTGAGATCCAGGCTTGAAAGCGCGCTCCGAACCCCATTCTACCCAGCACCGCGCGCATGTAGTTCCAATCGACGAGGTCGTAGGCTTTGGCGAAGTCGAGGAAGATCGCGACACCTTCGCCGTTCGCAAGAGTCACTTGGTCAACGCTTGGGCACATCGCAGTCCGAGCGCAGGAGATCGTGGATCACAAAGAGGGACGAGCAGTCAGCAATTGAAGTTGTCAACAGCTCAGACATACTCTGGCTGCATCCACAGCGTGTAGCACAACAACGATAGCTACCAGCAGCAGTCTTTCAAGCGCAACATGGGGGGGAGGTTGCAGTCAAGTGCGACCGACACCCACTGCCGCATTGGGCTCGACTGAATCTAAAGCCGAAGCGAAACAGGAGCTAACTAGAATTCAGTAGAATCGTATGCTGAGACTGGTGTGCGACACAGACGGCCAGGCAAGTCACGGGGATGGATGCGCGTTGGATGGAGAAGCGTGAGTGTCGGGATCTAACTAAATCGCCTCGTTCTCAGCTGAACTTTATCGATCAGCTTTGCTCAGAGTGCGAGCGCAGTCGAGGCAGCCTGAGCGAATGGCCTCTCTCGAGTCAAGCACTGCGGGTTCGTATAGAAGAAAGCGGGTCTCTGGAGCGCTGGGCGAACGAACTGGTCGAAAATCGGCTGGAAGGCGCACGGCGGCAGTATCGACCCCTCCCCGATGTCCTCGATCCAGCACGCGTGGCCGACTCGCTCGACTGTGTGGAAGAACAGACCACCGCGCTTGTCGAGCGTCCGAAGACCGTACGTGTCGCCGACGTACTCGCGCGTCTGCGTCGCGTCGATGATCTTGAACGACGAGAACTTGGTCTCGATTTCCTCGAGGGTCGCCACTTCACTGTACTGCGCGAGGTGAGACGACTGCCACGGGACCACCACACCGTCGTCTGGCGACGCGAAGTAGTGCGCCTCCTTGAGCTTGAGAAAGTTGGCGCGGCGGCGCTTTTTGTCGGCCGCGCACCTTGTGTCGTTGTCCTCGCAGATGTTAATGTTGTTGATCCGCGGGAAGTACTGGTTCGACCTGACCCACCCGTCAAAGTACGGCGAGCGGTAGAGATCGATAATCGAGTACTTGTTCTGGGACTCTGGCTGGTTGAGCATGGCCTTTGCGTAGTCGTACTGCAGCTTGCCTTTGAAGTCCGGCTCTGTGTAGCCCGCGAAGTTGAAGACAGTCTCGGGTATGAGCGCCTTGTTGATGACAGTGACGAGCGTGTGGAGCGATGCCACGTCTTCTTTCTGCGGTCCCTGAAAGAAGATTCCGTTGTTACCTCCGGCCAGACTCACAGACGCCTTGACCTTGTGGTCGTCCATCTCCTCGATCACGCCGCGCGCGATCGCGTCGCCCTGTGAGACGCCCATGAACACGTAGCCATTCTTGTAGCGTGCGTCGTGCGCGGTGATATTGCGGATCTGTGCGATGGCGAGTGCGACTTGTTCGTTTAGCGGCCTGGAAGAGCACTTGTCCATGCAGAAGGTCAGCGGCGTGAACACACGGCCCTCCTTGACCAGGTTCGCTTCGATGTTGCGCGCAGAGTTGGCGTTGCGGCCGTGACCGTGGAAGAAGAAGATCGGGAGCGGCGCTTTGCCGCTCAGGAGAGGCTTGGGCGATGCCGCGTTGCCCGTCGAGATACAGGAACACAATGCCGAAGCCGCGACGAAGAGAAGGGACGCGATCTTGATCATCGTGAAGAGGGAGGAGGCTGATGTTGTCGGTGCGATGTGAATCGAAGACTGAGCTTCGAGTGCGGGCTCGACAGATCTTGCAGGCCTGAGTGCAGACTTGCAAGTTGCCCAGTACTTGTCCAGTCTTGTAGATGGGCTCGTGAGGAGATCCAGAGTGATTACGACAAGGACAGCACAGTAATCGATGTGTGTTGGCACTTGAACAGGAAATTGTTGTTGCTGTTGGTGGTGGTGGTTGTGGTTGTGGATCCGTGAACACTGTGGATTCCACAGGAGCAGCCACGCGCGAGGCATTCATTGGTGGTGCCGCCACGCCAGAGTCCCTACAAGCAAGAGTGACAATCGCTACGAGCGTCTTTCATCAACTTGGGTAATGCGATAGCCTCCATGCATCAAATGCACATGTGGCACCACCCATTGTCGATCGTGGACCTGCTACTGCTGTGACGTTCAACGTACTTGGGAGAAGTGCGGATCGCAGGAGTTCATAGCGGAGGTTGGAAAACACGCATAGACAGAGCGGTGGACGAGCTGTTGCCTCGCAAAGACGGCGACCGTAACCGATACAAAACTTCGTACTCGTTGCGACAGTGTTGGAAGCGCTGACGTCGGCATCGTCTCTTAGCGACCCGCCTCCGGCGCTCTGACGGTTCTAGATGGACGCCTCCGAGCCGCTGCGGGACGGCGGGTGGTAGTGCAGCGCGGGGCTGTGCGGCTCCGTCAGCGGCTTGCTGCTCGGCTTCACAGCGAACGCGCGCGGCTCGTACTCGACGTTGTGCGGCGCGAGAAACCAGTCCGGCAACGCGTTCACGCGCACGGTCGACTGCCGCATCACTTTGTTCAGCGCCGTCGCGAGCGTCTTCCGGTCGGTGAAATCGCTCGTGTCGTTGCTGCTGCTGGTGTCCGTGGTCGCGCCACTCGCTGCCACTGAGCCCTGCTTCGCTTGGCCTCCAGTGCCAGCTCTATACCCACTCCCTGCGTCGTCGTCCCCTGCCGCCGCAGACGCAGCCTTGAGCTCGTGCACCAGCACGCTCAGCGCTTCCACTTGCTGCTCCTCGCGAGCCACCTCCGCCACGATCGTCGCGTCGTCCGTGAGCCGCCGTGTGATCAACCGGTCCTGCTCCTCGAGGAACGCCTGCATCTTGACGCGCTCATCCGCCATCGCCTCGAAGTAGCACAGCTGCAGCGCCTGCATGAGCGTCACGATGTCGTCCTGGAAGCCGCCCTTTGTGCAGCACGTGCTTGCTCGTGACGACGCGGTAGGCCCACGTCCGGGTCCTGTGCTTCTCCAAGAACGCCTTGTAGCTGTCCACGAGGCCGCGGTAGCGCGCGATGAGGTCGTCGCTCGGCAGCGTCCCCTTCGCGTCCATCGCCAGCAGCTTGCCGTGGATAAACGCCAGGCGCTCCGACACGCTCTGACACAGCGTCGTGCTCTCCTTCATGTCGCTCGCGAGCGCGAACACGAGCTTGAGCGAGTCGCCGATGACGCTCAGCGACATGCTCTCCTACTTTTATGCGCGGTGGCGGCAGTGGCGGCGGGTGGCGGGTAGTGAATGTGGTGCTGGTGACCGGGTGGGAGAAGCGACGCGAGAGGGAGAGGGAAGCGCGGCGCGCCACCAGCGCGGACCTTGGCCATCCACCAGCGAGGTTAAATGTGGTGTGAATTTCGCTGGCTGGGAATGGAATCCATGCTGGAGGGGAATCACACAATTATTGTGCGTGTCAACTGGATGTTTTGGGTTCATTTTGCTCAGAAACAGGTCCACGACCTCTTCTTTGCTGTGAATTATGGAATCGGGATTTGTTCAAGTATAGTACCGGCACACAGAAGCTTTGTTAACACCCCAAAGGCCAATGTTGTATAAGCCCCCATGGAGGGTTTCACATGGTGCCTTATACTGTTCACCATGTCTTCTGCCAACAACAGGAAATGGCTCGAAAAAGCGGGAACTACAGACAACACAGTTAGAGCACCACAAAGGGAGGTGAAATTTATCAGTGTGACTCAACTTGGAACACATGTCAAGAACAGTTAATAACAACTTTTCTGTTAAAAACGGGTTAACATTACATTTTTAACCGTTAGTTGATGTATATAACGGTTTAAACTTGGTTTTGAAAACTCATAAATGGTTTTATAACCTCATGAATTTAAAAAAATAGGCAATGTGCTTGAACAAAAACTCAATAATGTATGGAAATTGTGAATCAGGCCACCTTTACGGCGTTCTTGTGTTCTTGTGGGTGACAACTGTAAAGTAATTAATTTGACTTGATTTCAGTATGCAAACTTTGGTCCCTGAAAANTCACAACCCAATTTGTTCCACAACTGTGTGTGTGATAGAACTGTGTATTGTCTGTATAGTTTAACCAAGTCCTTTTTCCAGAAAAAGTAGCCTGACAATTGACATTGATTTGGGGTATCCCACTACTCCGTGAGGAGTCGAAGTGAGGAGCCACAAAAACAAGCTGAAGTGGGAGGAAAGGCAACTGTGGCCACGAGGTCTGTGGGTGGCTGAGAGGGTCCTGTCGCTCAATTTCGAATCGGACAAAAAAAGAGCAAGCGAGCACGAACATGTACGTTTGCACGTGCCCAACGCGCGTACACGTGGACTTGATTGGCGTCTAATGGCTCTCTCGTGTTACAGACCACCTGAACTGCAAGCGAATGACCCGAGAAGGAGAGAGACCGCGCAGGAGAAGTTCGAGAGCCGCAGATGCGCTGTGTTATCACGCTCTTGCGTGTGGAGACTCTTCTGCGTGTGGTTGGCGTCGTCTCATGAGCAGCAGCTGCGGTCAGCGACGTCGGGATGCCAGCCCTCCCCACGGCACTATTTTGGACAGCGCTGTACTGGCACATCTGGAGGCCCATGAGCGAGGACGGGTGGACTTCGAGGCGGAGCCGCGGGCTCGACGATCGCTGGCTTTACGTCCGCCCTGGCGGCTCCATCCATGGCACATAGGGAGTCGACAACCTCGTTGGCACTGACGCCGTGGTCGACTACGGGCTTGCGCATAACGTCGTGATGCAGGAGGAGACCAGCTTGGATGACATTAGCGCCAATGCGATGGATGCGGAGATCGCCATGGAACAAGCTGATATTTCCGAGGGTGTCGTTGCCCCAGCAGCAAGCGGTGCTGAGTCGGAGGCGGCTACTGGCGACGCGATTGAGCATGCGAGCGGCGGCACGAGCTTACCGCCTCGCAGTGGTGACCGTGAGACCCGGGCAGGAGGAGAGAACGACATGTGTGATGACCGTGGCGGAGCCCACGTCAATGGAAGCGATTGTGACCCCAATGACGCAGAAGTGGCGACCAGGGAGCACGACGACATCATGGTACCCCCTACATCCGAGAGTATGGTGGCCGACATGGTGCCCCTTCTTCACGAGAGCCTGGCTCCTCCCATGGTACCCCTGGTTGAGCCGCCCATGGTACCCCTGGTTGAGCCGCCCATGGTACCCCTGGTTGAGCCACCGATGGTGTCCCCAGGGGAGCCGCCCATGGTGCCCCCGGTCGAGATCCTCATGGTACCCCCTATTGACCCATCCATGACAACCCCAGTTGCATCGAATGGGCATGCCGCTTTGCGATAAGCGCCGCGGGTCACCAGTCGGTCCGCGCAACGTGAGCTTCAGCTACGAGGTTATGAGAGGGAGACAGACGGCGAGGAAGAATTCGACAGCCCCGGTGAGAGCGGGCGCGACCACGGAGCGCCACCGAGCTTCACGCACCTACTGCGTGAGGCGAGCGGGTGTATCGACCTGCTGCTCCGTTTCGACGACTCGGACGGCTCAGACGACTCGGACGACTCGGACTATGTGCTCATGCCACGAGTCGACCCCGACGACCCAAACGTGTTGCAGTCGAATGAGTACGAGTCCGATTTCGATTCGGAGAAGGAGGAGGACAAAATTCTGCTGGTGGTGCCAACGGAGGTGGACGTGGAGCGCGTATCGTCGCCGTCGGACGAAGACGAAGACGCGGAGGGGATGATAAGCGAGTTATTCCTGGCGTCAATTGGAGAAGCAGTGAGCCTTGCGGCAGGGGAAATGAACAAGAACGCTCTGAAGAACCACAAGTGGAGCATCACGTCGTCGTCGTTCGAGCCGAGAACGTCGACATTTGCTGGGCTGACATCGCAGTTAGGTGGACCAACACCAGATGTTGCAGCCCTCGCAAGTTCGCCAATCAGCCTCCTGTTCTATTTCTTTCCGAAGGCGTTGTGGGTCGACATCGCCCAGCAGAGCAATCGCGACAGGCTGGAGCAAGTTGAGATCCGAGCAGGAGAGCTTCGGAAAGCACAGCTTCGTCGCGCCAGTGCGGGAGAGGCAGTCGTTGTGGAGAAGACACAAGTGATCAAGGAGCGACTTCGACGCCAGCCCTCGATCGAGCTCACGAGTTGACGACTGTCGTCGGGCTCGTACTGGCAAATATCTTGCGTCCCCAAGTGCACGGTGTATATCAGAACTGGTCGCTCTCGTCCGACGGAGCTCTACCAGCAGGTTCGTTTGGCCAATTCATGGGCCGGAACCGGTTTAAAGAGATCCTCCGGGATCTCCACTTCTGCAACAACAACGACTGCGGAGACGTGCCTGACAAGGCATGGGAAATTCGGCGCGTCATCTTCGTTTTGTAGAAGACTTTCCTGGCAGCATGGGACCTTACGAAGGAGCTGTCCTTCGACGAAGGCGCCCTGCCATCTACATCGCGGCGGAACACAACGCGGACCTATATGCTAGATAAACCGCACAGGTGGAGATCGATACTCTTCACGATCTGCGATAGTGAGATAAGCTATTGCTTTCGGTGCGAGCTGTTGCTGGCACATTGTATCCCATCGGATCACAACATGCTGCGTTGTTTGCCGAACAGGTTCGAATTCTATCGTGGCAAAGCCCAACGAGAAGAACATCCAGCTGCGGTCGACAACATAACTGGCCCCTCCGCTGTCGTGCGGAATTTGAAGCACGTGCTTGCTCGCGCCAACGACAGTGGCTGGAGCGTCGTCACTATTGATCGGTTTTACAGTAGTGTCCCTCTCGCGCTGCAGCTGCTCCAGATGAAGGTGTACTGCGTCGGCACAATCATCACCAATTGGCAGGGCTTCTGCAAGGCGATTGTGAGCAGAGCAAAAACACGTCCAAAAAGCGAGCAGCGTGGCAGCTTCAAGGTGGCGAGGAGCGAGGCATGCCCAACGCTCACGGCGGTGAAGTGGTGGGATAATAAGCCTGTCTACTTTCTCAGCACCGGGGCGACTGGATGCGAGTCAAGCGTCGGGTGCAACAAGCGCGGCATTATCTAGCGAGCGCCGTGCCCAAGCTTGGTTGCGGACTACCACTACCTCATGGGTGGTGTTGATCGGCATGATCAACTCCGATTACAACGCTACTCGATGCAGCTGCAGAACCGCTTTTGTAAGTATTACAATAGCCTCTTTTTGGGGCTCTTGGATCTGGTCGTCGTGAACAGCTACGTTACCCACTGCGAGTGCGCAAGGGGGAGCGGCGAGACACCAATGATCCGAGCCGAGTACATGGCAGTGCTCCACAAGCAGCTACTAACTGTATCGGCGGATGGCTTCTTACGTGTCGAAGCCATGAGCGCAAGCGGCACACCGGTGAAACGGAAAAGAACGAGCGAGATGACAATACACAAGCTCTGCCAGCTCGACGAGTGGCGCGACTTGGGCAACCAGGTCAAGCGGCGCCGCCGAGCTGGCAAAGTATGCTCCTTGCTCATACGTAAAAAGGGGAGAAGTCGACCGCGACTTCCTTCTAGTGCGAGACGTGCTCGGTGGGTGGCGCCGCATCTACCTGTGCAACAAGGTGCATCGAGCCGTGGGCGGCAACACCAAAACATGCTTCGATCTCTGGGACTCCGACGTACAGCTGGGAAAGGCGATCCCAGTGGACGTGACAAACTCCGTTCAACTCCGGCGCCCGCGCGCTCCAGCAAATAAGTGCAAGAAGCAGCGGGCTTTGCGAGAAGAGCGCGACGGCTCAAGGGTTGATGCTGATGCCGAGGATGATTTTTCTGAGTAGTCCTCTTGAACTTGCTGAACACGAAGGCATGCAACAGAGTTTTCCTGTGTATAGATGCCAAGGAGTGCAACGATCGATGAATATGCAGACTAATGATGAACAAGAAAAAAGTCAGGTCCCACTGTGCTTGGAGCTGAAACGGCAAACATGTTGTATGGAGCGCCATCGTTTTGGAGTCGGACTCATGGCTATGGTGCACCAAAGCCACCATGATAGTGCCGATTTCCTAAAAATCACAACAAATTCATCGTATCCCACCCGTGACTGTCTTTGCGCTTCATACAAACCTCAAGAGAAGCAAAAATGTTGTATATACACCATGTTTCTGCCAGGCAAAACGCGACTTTTTCCGGTCTTTGAAATGCTAAGGGCTTCGGCTTAAGTTCCTGCGCTTGGACATGGCTCGTGGCGCTCACTGAGCACGATTTATCCCGACAAAATACTCCTGTCCCCGTGTACTTCCAGATACTCGCCACTCCCACAGTTATTGTGAGTGTGAACTTGATGTCAAAAATATGTTTGAAGGCATACCTTCAAGGTACAAATCCATTTCATCCTTTTTATGATGTCACAAATCCAGGGTTTTCGACTGATGTACGAGTACATTAGTGCCGGAGGCGTGGTTCGAACAGGTAACAGGTTCAGGTCCAGCACTGACTCTGACTGCCGCGAGCCGGAACAAGAGAACTCTGAAGTACCGTCACGTGAAGCACTACGACGATACATGAGCATGGCGAACACCAGTCTTTAGACTTTGCCCTCTTTACACAGTTCTTAAGGAGGAACAAGTTTACGGTTTGACTTTGGAACGCGCCGACCCGAACGAGATCACAGGCAACACCTTCCCAATTCAGATGTGGTCGCGTTTGGAATCCAATCAATCGATGCCAAGTCAGTTCTGCCTGGTCAACAAATGTTGAAGCGTCACTCACGAGAAGGGGTTATTCATATAACCCCTTTTGGTAAGTTTGAGCTCGGTTGCTTCTACTCTCACATACAACATCACATATCAAACTATCTCTTCAAGTCGAATCTCTGTTGTCACGTCCAAGGAGAAAAAAATGAGGGTTGGATTCTCTCCTGAAAGCACGCGGCACTCACTCAATCACTCCACCTTCCCAAGTAGCTGCGTAAGGGGGGGGGTGACGGACGACCTGGTGCGCCGTCGACGACAAGGATGAACTGCGTCAAGGGCGAGATCCACAATGTGCTCTCGATGATGCGCGTGAACGCGCGCTGGGCGTCGCACGACCGCTTCACGCAGGAGATCCCGGCAGCCACGCAGTCGCCGCTTCTGCGCGCTTTCAAGCAGCTCCACTACGAGCTGCAGGGCGCCACGGAGCTCGCGGACGTGGACACGGTCACGTACCTGCTGCCGTTCGTGATGGCAGTCGAGTCGGAGCGCACGAGCGGCTACATCACGGGCGCCGCGCTCTCGAGCCTCAACAAGTTTTTGCTCTACGGGCTCATCACGGCCGAGTCGCTGCGCGCCGACGTGGCGATCAACCGCATCGCGGTGTGCGTCGCGCGCTGCCGCTTCGAGGAGACGCACCGCGCGGACGACGAGGCCGTGCTCATGAAGCTGCTCGAGCTCGTCGAGTACGCCGTGCGCTGCGACGCCGGGCCGCTTATCACGGGCGAGAACGTCTGGAAGATGGCGCAGCTCTGCTATAGCATCAGCTGCCAGCCGCGCTCGTCGCTGCACCTCGCGCGCGCGGCGGAGAATACGCTCGCGCACCTCGTGCTCACGGTCTTTGACCGCATCGACGAGCTCGAGCCCAAGAAGCGCGCGCTCTCGCTCGACCGGCACCACTCGCCCCACCCGAATCACCTGTCCCACCCGGACTACACGGAGGCCGACGGCGACAGCGACGGGGGCCACGCTGCCGCACCGGAACCCCCGGCGGCCGCCGACCGCGAGACGCGCAACCGCGTGGGCCCATACGGCGTGCCGCTGCTCGAGCAGATCCTGCAGTTCCTCGCGCGGCTCATCGCGCCGACCGCGAACGACGAGGCGACGTGCGTGCTCGGGCTCCGGCTGATCAACATCGTGCTCGAGACTGCGGGCACGGGGCTCGGGCACCACCCGCGGCTCGTGTCTGTGCTCCAGGGCGACCTGTCGAAGTTCTTGCTGCAGAACTCGGAGACGGACGAGCTCGCGATCCTGTCGCTCACGCTGCGCGTGGTGTTCAACCTCTTCAACTCGATCAAGGACCACCTGAAAGTCCAGCTCGAGGTCTTCTTCACGAGCGTGCACATGCGCATTATCGACTCGCGGTCGTGCGCGAGTGAGCAGAAGGAGCTCGCGCTCGAGTCCCTGCTCGAGTTCTGCCGCGAGCCCGCGCTCATGCTCGACCTGTACGTGAACTACGACTGCGACGTGCACTGCACGAACCTCTTCGAGGTGCTCTGCAAGTCGCTCGCGCGCAACTGCCAGGACATGGCGAGCGACGACGGCAGCCTCAACGCGCTCTCGCTGCTCTGCCTCGAGGGCCTGCTCGCAGTCATCGACTCGATCGCGCGCCGCTGCCCACTGAGCTCACCGCTCACGCCCGGCGCCATGGCGGCGGCGGCCACCAGCGGCGGCGGCATCTCGTCGCTCCAGGGCTCGGACCTCGCGCGCTTCACGTCCGGCCCGGGCCCGGCCCACGCTGGCACGAAGCACCGCACCGCGAGCGAGCTGTCGCTGGACGACATTTCGCCCATGTCGTCCGTGCGCGACGTCATGCAGCTCGTGATGTCGGGCAGCGACAGCGAGACGGACTCGGACTATGGCGACTCGCCCGACGGCGGCGGCCCCGACCAGCTCGCGTGGCTCCACACAGCGCGCGAGCGCACCGCCGAGGTGCTGCAGCAGCGCAAGCGCGCGAAGAAGCGGTACGCGGTCGCGGCCGACAAGTTCAACACAGACCCGAAGAACTGGATCGCGTTCTCGCAGGAGATCGGGCTGCTCCCAGAGAAGCTCACGCCCGAGTCGGTCGCGTCCTTCCTGCTGCACACGCCCGGGCTCAACAAGACGCTGATCGGGGACTACATCGGCGACGGCCCGGAGGACAAGTACCCGTTCAACGCCGCGGTGCGCGACGCGTACATCGCGATGTTCGACTTCCGCGCGACGCCGTCGCTCGACGACGCGCTCCGGCTTTTCCTCGCCAAGTTCCGGCTGCCGGGCGAGGCGCAGAAGATCGACCGGATGATGGAGGCGTTCTCGAAGCAGTACTTCCTGCAGGCGAGCGGCCAGAGCCCGCTCGTGGACGCCGACGCCGCGTACGTGCTCTCGTTCAGCCTCATCATGCTCAACACGGACCTGCACTCGGAGCACATCCCGAAGAAGATGACCGAGGACGAGTTCGTGCGCAACAACCGCGGCATCAACGGCGGCCAGGACCTTCCGCGCGCGTACCTCGCCGAGCTCTACGCGCACATCGGCGCGCACCAGATCCAGATGCAGCACGACGTGTCGGACTTTATGGACGCGACGACGACGCTCTCGGCGATCGACCGGTACTCGACACAGTGGGACGGCGTGCTCAAGCGCTCGGAGAACGTCGTGGGCGCGAGCTTCACGTCGAACGCGAGCGTCCGGAAGCTCCGCGCGGGGACCTACGAGAAGGAGATGTTCAACCTCGTGTCGGAGACGGCGATCACGAGCATCCTGCTCGCGTACGAGAAGACGTGCGACGTGACCAACATGGAGCGCGCGCTCGAGGGGCTCCGCAACTGCGCCAAGATCGCGCTCTACTACGACATGGGCGACGTCTTCAACCGCGTCATGGCGTCGCTCGCGTCCTACTTTCTCACGTTCGCTCACGGAATCCTGAGCGGCGAGAAGGTGTACCTGCCCCCGGGCTCGAGCACCACGACGAAGCGCAACAGCGGGACCGGCGGCGCCGTAAGTGGACCGCCAACACGCCGTATGAGTGGCGGAGACAGCGAGCGGGAGACTGGCGGCGGCGCCACCAGCTCCAGCAGCACGGGCGGCTTTGACGCCGGCGCAGCACCGCCCATGGAAGAGGACCACGTGCAGGGCGCCAAGACCCGGCGCGCACTGCTGGCGCTCAAGCTACTCTTCCAGTTTGTGCAGAGCCGCTCGGACTACTTCCGCAAGGCTTGGTCGAGCGTGATCGAGTGCGTGCTCATGTTCAACGAACTCGACGTCGTGCCGATCTCGTTCGTCGAGATCGACGACTTTGTCGACGCGCGGGGCGTGCCGCTGCCTCCGATCCAAGGCGCCAGTGCGCCGGCGTCTCCGAGAGGCGGCGGCGGCGGCGGTGGGTTTTCATCGTCCGCTGGCAGCACCCCGACCGCCGGCCAGCAACAGGCGGGCGTCGGGCTCTCGGGGAAGACCCGCGAGCGCTCGCGGCGCCTCGCCGAGCGCCAAGCAGCGCTCCGCAGCCGCATGAAGGGCATGAGCCACGGAGCCCACGGGACCGCATACGGAAACAGCGGCGGGGGCGGCGGCGGCGGTGCGCAAAGTGGCTCGCTCTGGGGCTCGCTCTCGTCGTTCCTGTGGGCGGACGAGGACAAGGCGGACGACAGCTACTCGCAGGTGAACACGATGCTGCGCGACGCGGTGCTGCAGCTCGGCGGCGGCGTGCTGGAGAAGGAGAACTGGCTCCGGCTCGTGCGGCGGCTCCCAGAGCAGTCGCTGCTCTGCCTGCTCGAGACGCTGCTCGCGTGCCGGGACCCGTTCAAGTGCATCGTGCAGCCGTTGGGGGACAGTGGCGATAGTGGTGACAAGGCCGGTGGCGATGCCAGTGGCGGGGGCGAACTAGACGCGATGCTGCAGGAGAACGCGATCCTGGTGCTGGAGCAGAGCGTGGACATCATCCTCGTGAACGCGCACCGGCTCGTGGCGCTAAACCTCTGGGCGCCGTTCCACCGGTACGCGCAGCGCGTCCTCGCGGCGCCGCTCGCCGAGCTCCGCATGCAGGGCCTCGTCGAGCGCGTGGTCGTGCACATCCTGCGCGTGTGCGTGCGGCTGTTCCACGACGAGCGCGTGCGGCCACAGCTCGTCGCGACGCTCGAGATGCTGCTCGCGATGGACGACGCCATGTACGCGGCGCTGAGCGACCGACTCGCGTCCGGCGTCAACCTGCTGCTCAAGGCGAACGTCGTGTACATGCACGACTTTGGCGACTGGCGCGTGCTGCTCGGCGTACTCGCGCGCGTCGTCGCGTTCCCGAACGGCCGCGCGCCGTGCTGGGAGAGCGTCGCGCTGCTCGCGGACGGCGGCCACGTCTCGGACGCGAACGCCGCGCTCTGGATCGCGCTCTGCCTCGAGTTTGTGCGCCACCGCACGCCGTACGCGGTCGACGCGCTGCGGCGGCTCCAGGCGCTCGCGAACAACAGCAGCGCCTACAAGGTCGACGGCCCCGCCTGGCTCGACGTCATGCGTGTCATGCTGCGCTACCTCCGCGACGACCGCGCGCCGGTCGCCAAGACCGCGTGGGAATGTCTCTACAAGTCGCTGCTGCAGCCCGGCGCGCCCGTGGACCGCGCCACGTGGCAGCAGTGTTTCCGCGACGTCATCTTCGCGTTCGACGACGAGGTGGCCGCGGGCCGCTGGGCCCACGCCAAGGACGCGCCGCTGCGCAGCGTCACGCTGCTCTCCAAGACGTTCCTGCACAACCTCGCAGTGCTCCTCGAGCTCCCGGCGTTTGCCGACCTCTGGCTCGACGTGCTGCGCCGGCTCGCCACCAAGCTCGTGGTCGCCGGCTCGAGCGCCGCGACGTCTGCGAGCGCGGTCGAGGTCTTTGAGACGACGCTCCAGGCGCTGTACAACCTCCTGCTCGTACTGAAGGCGGAAAAAGTGCTCGAGCAGGTGCGCGACCCAGAGACGCAGCGGACGCTCCTGGACGAGAGCTGCGCCGTCATCGACGCCGTGTGTCCGCACGTGAAGGACCAGCTCGGGCTCGTGGCTCCGCCTGAGGAGGTGGCGTCTGAGGAGGAGGCGTCTGAGGAGGTGGCTGAGGAGGCGACTGAGAAGGCGACTGGGGACCAGACGGCGGTGGTGGCGGCGTTCGAGGGAGAGGGGGCGCTGGCCGAGGCGGCGCAAAGTGGCGCGGACGAGCAGCTGGCAGCGCACACGGACGGCACGGCGGCGCAGGATGACGCGACACTACAGCAGCAGCCGCCGCAACCGCCACCGCAGGGCGAGAACGTTGTGACGGTGACGACTGTGAGTTCGACGGACGACTCGAGCGTGCAGGTGGTCGCGTCGTCGGCGTACGTGCACCAGGGGAAGGCGGAGAGCATCCTCCTGGACGACGAGATCAGCGAGGCCGTGTAGGAGGCGGTGAGCTCCTTTCAAGTCGACGTCACACGTCGCAGCTTGTCTGGATGCATGTCCCGCGTTTGTCTTGCGGATTGTATGCGAGGGAGGAATGCTTCCTTGGCTCCGTCACACAAAAAGGTGGGAGAGCTGGCGATCTTTATTCCGCATTGCTCTCTCTGATTCGTTGAAATAAGTTGCTTTCACGCATCCCAATTAGTGGAAAATCGTCGGAATAGAACGGTGGAAAATGTGCGCTTGAAAAAACAACAACGCCAACGGCAACGCGCACTTCGCATTTGCTGCTTCCGCCCTCGCAGCCACCCGCCGCCTCCTCTCCGCGTCCTCCGCGCTTCCCCTCCCCCGCCCCCGCTCTCCCTCCCTCTCTGCTCGCGATGGCGACCACCGAACCCTCGACGCTCGCTGCTGCGCCGCCCGCGGTCGACGCGGCGGCTGCCGTGGCTACCACGAAGCGCGTCGCCAAGAAGCTGAAGAAAGGCGCAAAGGCGGCGGCGGACGTCAAGCCCAAGGGCAGCGACGACGGCGCCGACAACGACGAGGAGAACGCCAACAACATCGCGACTGTGGACCACCCGTACCTGAGCTTCCTGCACAAGCGCATCCGCCTCTACAAGAAGAAGCTCGAGAAGATCCGCACGCTTGAGGCGGCCAAAGTCGTCGACGGCAAGGTGCGCACACGCTCGCTTCTCTCTCTCTCTCTCTCTCTCTCTCTGTCGTTCAGTATGGAATAGATGAGCGAGTATGTGGTGAGATACGATGACGCTGACGCAAGGAACTGGGGACCGAACGACACGCGTGCAGGTGCTGAACGAGCAGCAGCGCGAGCTCGTGGGCTCCAAGTCCGCGATGGAGAAGATCGTGACCGAGTTCGAGTCGCTCCGCGAGCAGTTTATCGAAGTGTACCTCCAGGTGCGGTTAAGCTAGCGCCTTGCGCCTTGTTGGCCAGTGCTGATGGTGTGAGAAATGCGTTGCGTTGCGTTGCGGATGGTCGGTGGGCTGACAAAAGCGCGGGTGGCTGCAGGAGGAGGCGGCAAAGAAAGCGGAGCAGGAAAAGCTCGCAGTGGCAGCAGCTGCAGCGGCAGTGAAGGCTGCGAAAGCGACGGAGGCGGCGGTGGTCGCCGAGCCCACGGCGCCAGAGACGGCGTCGGTTGCCGAGTCGAGTGTGAGCGCGATTGCGATTGCGCCGGAGGTGGCAGCGGACGCATTTGCACACGTGCAGGACCTGCTCAAGACGCTGCACGTGGTGAACCTCCACCAGGCGCTGGGCAAGGAGATCCCGATGGTGCTCGACTTCTTCTCCAAGGTGCTGCTGGGCAGCACGCGGCCGGTGGCCGAGGTCTCGTTCGAGGAGAACCTGGCCGAGTCGCTCGCCGAGGCGAAGAAGTACCTGCAGCGCAGCGACAAGGTCATGGCGTGCGACTCGACGTACAGCGACCTGCGCGAGATCGTGGACGCGCTGGCGCAGATGAACGTGCTGGCGGAGGTGGTTGAGGCGACGGGGGACGAGGAGCAGGACGACGACAACGCCGCGCAGGAGGGAGGCAAGGGCGAAGATGACGCCTCGGACAAGTTGCCGGAGATCAACTTCTTCACGGACTCGCTGCTCGACTCGGGAGATGCGGACGACGCGTTTGTACTCGACGACTCGACGGACGACAAGGCGGACGAGCACGCGAACGCGCCGGAGGAGATTGAGGAAGCGGTTGAGGAGCAGCTGCAGGCGCAGGCAGTGACGATTGTCGCGACGAGCGTCGTGGTGGAGACGGCACCGTCCCCGTCCTCGATCCCAGCTCCGCCGATGTCGTTCGCAGCAGCAGCAGCGTCGACGCCGGCGAACGCGGCGCCTTTGAGCGCGTGGGGGAACCGCGAGAAGGTGGTGCAGGCGGTGGCGAGCAGCAGTGGCGCTGCCGACGTGACTGACAGTCAGAACGGCCCGCGTCGCCCGCGTGTCCAAGGCGGTCGAGGCAAGAGCGGCACGGTGACGACGACGACGACGACCACGAGTAGCAGTTACAGTAGTTCGAATGGCGAGGGCGACAAGCAGCGCCGCCCGCGGCCGCAGCGCTCGACCGACGAGGGCTTCGCGCCCCGCAGCCACAACGCGCGCCCGGCACCCGGTCCGAAGGAGGACCGCCGTCCGCGCGTGGACCGCGCGCTGCGGAAGCAGGGCTCGAACATCCACCAGCCGCACGCGCACGCGAGTCCGCAGGCATGAGGCTCAGGCTATGGCTGCTGGGAGGTGGTGGTGGGGAAGGCAGCGAGTGACGGAGCGACAGACAGGGCCCTGGTCGAGAGTGAGGTTGAATTCGTTTGTCCACGCAGTTTCACGCATGCACAGAGAGCGAGAAAGAAGAGGAGCTGCGAAGAGAGACTCTGAAAAAAATAGTCGGAAACCGAGGTCAGGGACATGAGTCACTCTTGTGTCGCCATCTCTTCTTTTGCTCCTTTAGAGAGAGATTCCGCCCTTGCATTGAGATATTTCAACCGAATCGACTCATTTCGCACAAAGAAGCCATCGCCCCGCAACCGCTTGCCTGCCTGGTCATGAGCCGCTGCGTCGCGGGACTCGCAGTGGCGCTCATGCTGCTGAAGATGGGCACGTGGCTGGCGGTCGCACGCTTCTCGGCGTCTCCGTCCCTTAACGCTGCGTACGTGGGCGCGACGCTGCTGATGCTCTGGAGCTACGTGATGGCGGTGGGAGTAGTACCAGCGAGCAAACCGCCGAGCGACGGCCGCGTGCGCGCCGCGGAAAGCGACTTGGACGACGCCCCGCGCTACTGCGAGCGCTGCGACGCACCGAAAGCCGCCCTCGTGCACCACTGCTCCTCGTGCCGGCGCTGCGTGTACCGGATGGTGGGTGTGGCGGTTGGGAGGCGAATGGACAGAGCGGAAGAGGCTGGCGATGGCCTCACGTGTGCGTGTGTGTGCTGTGCGAGTGCGCAGGACCACCACTGCCCCTGGACGAACAACTGCGTGGGCTGGGACAACAAGAAGCACTTCCTGCTCTTCCTGCTCTACACGGCGCTCAGCTGCCTGCTCTTCAACGCGATCGTGAGCGCGCTCGTATGGCGCGTCGACAGCAGCGCGGCGCCGCGCTCGGATGCGTCGCTGCTGCAGCTCACGTGGGCGCTCTCGCTGCTCGTGGGCATCGTGCTCACGGGCTACTTGCTCTTCCACATTTGGCTGCTGCACCGCGGGCTGACGACGTTCGAGTTCCTCATGCGCCAGCGCGGCGAGCTCGCGGACACGCCGCTGCTCTACAACGCCACCGTGTACTTTGGTTCGAACGTGGCGTTGTGGTGGCTCCCAGTCGCCCCACGGCTCGACGCGCGCATGGGCGGTGCGAGCCAACGGGAGACGAGAGAGCTCCTGGTGTGAGCAGCACGAAGCGCGCGCGCATATACTGTTTGGGTTAGTGCGAGTCTGCCGTTCGGTTGATCCCTGCCTTTGTGTGTGTGTCTCTCTCTCGCCTGCGTGCCTGCCAGCCAGTTGCTACTGCTGCGGCGGCTCACTTGTCCTTCTTCTTGTCCTTCTTCTTCTTCTTCTCCTTCTTGCGCTTCTTGCGCTCCTGCTGCAGGTCCTCGAGCGTCGCGCGGTACCCGACGAGCTTGGACTCGTATAGCTGCTCGAGCTCGATCGCCATCTGGAACACCGGCTCGCCCTCGCGGTTGAACGTCTTGGCGTTCGCCACCATGAGCTTGATGTCGCTCGTGAACTGCTCGACGCGCGCGTACTCGGCCTTCTCCACTTTCTCCTACATTCCCCATTTATGCGGCAATTTTTGTTAGAAGAGCCTGACAAATATCCCGACATTTCCTCCGACACTGCGCCTATAATAGGACCGCACCTTCATCCGCGTCAGATCCATCGGCTCCTTCACGTAGTCAAAGTAGTTGGGCACGCCGAGGCGCTTGCAGTTCTCGCGCGTGATTTTCTGCCACCCACCACCAGTTCGCGTCAGGGCGGCGTGACGAGAGCAACCAACAGGACGCAAGCAGCCAGTAGCGGACGAAACGAACCTGGATGAACGGGTTGGCGGCTTTGCCGCTGACGATCCAACCGGCCCACGTGAGCCCGCGCAGCTCCGTGACGAGCGGCGCGAGCAGCGTCTGCAGCATGTGCGCGTCCTCGCGCTCGCGCTTCTTGCGCTTCTTCTCCTTCTTCTCCTTGCGGTCCTTCTCGTCTTTGCTCCGGCTCCGCTGCTTCTCGTCATGCAGCTGCCGGTCTTTCTGCGTCGGCGGCGGCGCGTGGATCAGCCCCGACGCTTTCTCTATAGCATAACCACGCGCATACCACCACTCAGCGGCCGCGCCAGTCCTATCCCATCGTATCCCATTACGGAAACCACGCTCGTACGGGTTCGCAACGTGTGCAGCACGGGGCCGCTCTTGCTCGACGCCGGCAGCTGCAGCGCGCTCTTCACGACGCTCTCGGGGAGCGGCTCGATCGGCCGGTCGAACGGCACGCCGCGCAGCAGCTCCAGCAGCCCGCCGCGTGCGTCCGGCGCCGCCGGCTCGCCCACGCCGCGCAGCAGGTGGTGGTACGTGCTCGGCAGCTCGGCTTTCGCCATCTTCGCGAGCTGCGGCTCGAGCGCGAAGTGCCGCATGAGCGCGCCGCTGTCCACGCCGTCGGGCTCGACTTTGAAGCGAGAGAGCCACGCAGCGTCAGCGAGTGGGACGGCGCGCACATGCCTCGTTAGCGCAACGGTTCACACAAACAATCAACCCCAACGCACGGTTTGAGACGCCGCGCAGCAGGTAGAGCGCGTCCTCCGGGTCTGCGGTCGCTAGAGAGAAAAAGACGAGACACAACAGAGCGCCATCACACACGCACACGTCAGTAGCCGCGCTTAAGAAGCTGCACACCGCGACGCACGCACACGCCCTCAGCAGCTCACCTTCTGCCATTTTGGCTCGGAATCGCAGACTGGCAGGAAAAAGAGGCAATTGGTCAACCAATTCATCAATAAATATGTCCATTCTCATACTGTGTGGTATATGTTGTGTATTTGATTTATCACGAATATGTTCACGTCGCCTCGCAATCCAGCCAATCGCAATTGGCAGGATGGCGCAGAGTGGTGAGGTGGTCGTGTACGCCGCGCTCGGCACGAACCTCGGTGCGTTCCTGCTTGCTTCAGTCAGCCAGCGTCTTCTCAACTGCACACGCCTTCTCAACTGCACACTGACACCCGCGCTCTCGCTGTCAGGGGACAAGCTGCGCAACCTCGAGGCGGCCGTGGGGCTCCTGAACACGCTCGCTGGCCGAGTGCTCGCGACGTCGCGGCTCTTCTCCACGGCGCCGCAGTACGTGGCGGACCAGCCGCCGTTCTTCAACATTGTGCTGCGACTCGTGACGTCGCTGGCCCCCGCCGCGCTACTCGAGGTCTTCAAGCGCATTGAGCGCGACGTCGGCCGTGTCGAGAGCTTCCGGTGCGACAGATACGACGAGCGCGTGGGGTGTGCGTACTGTGTGATGTGATGCAATCTGACAAGTGTGCCTGTGTGTGTATGCGCATGTGTGACGCAGCTACGGACCGCGCCTCATCGACGTGGACGTGCTGTTCTACGGCGACGCGGTGGTGACGACCGAGACGGCGGACGGGCCCCTCGTCGTGCCGCACGAGCGCATCGCCGAGCGTGACTTTGTGCTCGCGCCGTTCTGCGACCTCGCGCCGGGTGTGTGGCGCCTGCCGTGTGCCTCTCTTCATGGCGCAGGCGTGTGCGTGTAAGGGAGGCTGACACGCTCAGTTGTGTGTCTGTACCTGCGTAGAGTTCGTGCACCCGGGACTGCAGCTCCCGATGCGCGCGCTGTACGACCGCCTACTCGCGTCGCACGCCGGCGCCAGCGCGCTCGCGCCGCCGGTGCCGCTGCTGCCTGTCGACAAGGCGGCGCCGTGGCAGCTGGGCGCCAAGACGTTCGTGATGGGGATCGTGAACGTCACGCCCGACAGCTTCAGCGATAGCGCCGAGCTCGCGACCGTGGACGCGGCAGTGGCGCGCGCGCTCGAGATGGCGCGCGAGGGCGTCGACATCGTGGACATTGGCGGCGAGTCCACTCGCCCGGGCGCCGCGCCTGTGAGCGAAGCCGAGGAGCTGCGGCGCGTGCTGCCTGTGATCGCAGGCATCCGCGCCAAGAGCGCGGTCCCGATCTCGATCGACACGACGAAAGCCGCGGTCGCTCGCCAGGCAGTCGCTGCCGGCGCAAACGTCGTGAACGACGTCTCCGCCGGGCTCCAGGACGCCGACATGCTCGCTACTGTCGCGCAGCTCCGCGTCCCGGTTCGTGTGGCCATGTGGGCGCGTGGTTAGTTGGAGACGATTGGCGTGTGGTCAGGAGCTGAGCTGACGGAGTGGGAGGATGCACAGATTGTTCTCATGCACATGCGCGGCACTCCGCAGACGATGACGGGGCTCAAGGTAGCGTCTACAGGCTCTCGACTGTGTGTGTTGGGGAGAGAAGAGAGAGAGAGAAGGGGAGGGGAAGGAGGGGGCTCCGCACTCGAGAGCGCTGACGCCTTCCGTGCACTTGTTGGTGCTCTGCAGCAATACGAGGACGTGGTCACGGAGGTCGCACAGGAGCTGAACGAGCGCGTCGGCGCTGCGGTCGCTGCCGGCATCTTCTCGTGGAACATCATCGTGGACCCGGGCATCGGGTTTGCGAAGGCGGGCGAGCTGAACCTGCAGCTGCTGCGGGGGCTAGCAAGCGTGAAAGCTGCGTGTGGGGGGCTGCCGCTGCTGGTACGGCGTCTTGTCGGCCCTCACGCGCTTGCGCAGCTGCTGCTGCTAGTGAGGGCAATGCTATCTAAAACACGCTGTGTGCCGTTGGGTCGCGCAGGTTGGCGCGTCGCGCAAGGGCTTCATCGGCGCGATCTGCGGGAGACCGGACCCGAAGGATCGCGCGTGGGGCACGGCGGCGACGTGCTGCGCGGCCATCGCCCAAGGCGTCGACCTCCTTCGCGTCCACGACAGCCCCGCGATGGTCGACGTCGCCAAGATGTCGGACGCGATCTGGAGACGCGCCGCGTGAGAGACAGCCACACCCGCCTCTACCCCAAGCTTCAACACTTGACATAGTCTCCATACGTCTGCCTACTGGAGACACACATGCGCGAGTCACAGCAGATCCTCTTCCAGGTGTTCAACCTGAGTGCCCTCGAACTGCCAGCTCGTCCTTATCGCGAAGGGCTATTCTTGTGTGCTGGAACGTCTTCGCCATTGCCTCCCGTCTTCGGAGCTTGCGAGGGAGCGAAGGCCGGGGGCGGACTCGGAGACTTGACGCGCGCGAGAGAGGCACAGCGCTGGACCCGACTGACAAGACCGGAGAATGTCGGACTACGACGCGGACGAGTCCTCGCAGGACAACCTGCGGGACACAGAGCCCGTGTACTCGAGCGAGACGCCGCACTTTGACGCGCTCTTCGCCCGCTACGACGTCGGCAACGAGTGCGTTTGGAGCTGACGCTCCCTCCCTCTCCATTGCGGTGATGCCCTGGAGAGCGCCTTTGCGACTGACGCACGAATCTGGGCGCTCCGGTTCTCCAGTTCGATCGGCACTGAGCACCTCGGGAGCCTGCTGCTCGACATGGGCTTCAACGCCGCGCCGCGGGTGCTCGACCGCGCTCTCGACGACATGGACCCGAACGCGACCGGGGAGATCTCCAAGGTGCGGTTGTCTGCTCACTAGAACCTGTCGGCCGCGAGTGGCTCGTGTTGGCTGATCGCTCGTTCGTGTTGACTGACCGCTTCGTGCCATGGCCGCTGTCTGCAGCTCACGTTTCTCGAGTGGTTCGAAGAGAACGCGGACGACATCGAGGCCCCGCAGCAAGCGCCGGCGCCCGCGTCCGCGTCGCCCCGCAACCGCAAGCAGGACGAGTCGATCTGCGAGCTGCAGAGCGCGACGCTGGACGCCAAGAACGCGCGCAAGTGCGCCGAGGCCGACGTGCAGTTGCTCGCGAACCGCCTCGCCCACTTGCGGCAGGAGGAGGCCCGCGCGCAGCGGCGCATCGAGGAGGCGAACCGCCGCGCGCAGGAGATCGAGGGCGTGAAGAAGCGCAACATGGAGCACCAGCGCGCCAAGCAGCGCATGCTCGAGCACATGCAGCGCGAGATCAAGCAGACGTGCGAGTCGAACAGTGCGTGTTCGCGTGGCCCCAAGGGGGAGAGCAGTGGTGCGTGGTTTGGGACTTTAGGGGGTGGGTGGGCTGACGCTGCCGCCTTGCTGCCGACGCAGACATGGCGGCCGCGCTCTCGCGCGAGCGCAAGCATCAGAACCGGTCGATGACCCACTCGATGCGCTCGCAGCTCGTGCAGGAGACGCGCGAGGAGCGCCAGTCGAACCTGTCGGCGATCCAGCGCAAGCGCGACCTCGACCAGTACGAGCTCGCGCAGCGCTCCAAGGAGATCCGATCGCAGGAGCAGAGTGCGCTGCGGCGCCGCGAGCTGCTCAAGAAGAAGCAGGAGAAGGAGCTCGTGCGGAAGGCGCACGAGAGCCTCGCGCACGAGTTCCAGAAGAAGGTGCGCGGTGCTGCTTGCTTGCTTGCTTCCTTGCGTGTGTATATGCCTTTGTGTGTGTATGTTTGTGTTGTGTTTGTGTGAGCATGTGTGTGTACTCGTGTAGTATTTGTGCTTGCATGTGTTTTTGTATGTATGTATGTGTATGTATGTATGTGTATGTATGTACGGGTATTGTTTCGGGTGTGCGAATGTGTATGTGCGTGTGTCGTGACGTCAACTTGCTTGTCACCACGCATTCACGTATCGGACCTGCGCCGTTGCAGCTCATGTCCGAGAAGCTGATCAAGCAGATGGAGGCGGAAGAGGCGCAGCTCATTGAGAAGTTGCGCGTCACGCAGGAGATGCAGCGCGCAGCCTTCGAGCACCTCGAGTTCGTCATGCAGGACGACTGAGCAGCGCTAAGCAAAGCTGTTGTTTCCCATTGCCACACTCGACAGAAACGACAGCTACGCCCTTCGTCGCTACAGGGTGAGAGAGAGAGAGAGAGGGAGAGAGAGGGGGGAGGGTGACATGTCGGCCCGCTCGATCGCTACCACACTACAGACACAGCTGGCACTCTACAGGCGGCTGGCCGAGCTGAGCCCCGGCGGGCAGTGCTCCCGCGCCGCCGTCACGACGTCCTGCGCGCAGCCCCACTGGAGCGTGTGGCCCGAGCCGGCGTGGCCGTAGTTGTGGATCACCAGCGCACCGCTGGCCGAGCGCCGCGGGTCGAGCTCCACGCGCGTGCTGTTGGTGCGGCCGGGTCGCAGCCCCGCCACGTAGCCGAGCACCCGGCTCTCGCGCACCGCGGGGCAGAGCGCGCAGCAGCGCTCCCAGATCGCGCGGACGTCCTCCTCGCTGGTCTCGGCCGACCAGTTGCCAGGCTGCACTGTGCCGCCGAGCACGACCTCACCTCCCGGCCGGGGCAGGATGTACGTGTGCTGCGCGTTCGCGTGCACAACCATCCGGAACTGCTTGATGCTCGGGTTGAACACCTGCGCGAGCGCCGACCCACGGTCACTACTGGTCAGCTCCGCGACTCGCTCGCCCCCCCCCCCCCCCCCCCCCCCCCCCCCCCCCCCCCCCCCCCCCCCCCCCCCCCCCCC
>SMMQ01000435.1:0-10793 GCA_008271595.1 [Pythium] brassicae (nom. inval.) | reverse complement strand
AACAGCAACAGCAACAGCAACAGCAACAGCAACAGCAACAGCAACAGCAACAGCAACAGCAACAGCAACAGCAACAGCAACAGCAACAGCAACAGACCGCGTCGCCGAGGAAGCCCCTCGGGGTGCGTGGGAAGCGCGACGCCCGCAGCTTCTACGCGCGCTCGGGCTGGCTCGCGACCTCAACCGCGTCGGTGACGCTCGAAGCGAGTCCGGACCGGAGCGTCGCGTGGGAAGTGGTGCTCAAGGCGGCGGAGCGGTACTTCCAGGTGGTGGACGAGCCGGCCCGCGCCGTGCGGGTCCTGCGCGCGGGCACGTACCAGCTGAACCTGAACGTCGCGCACGAGAACGCAATGGGGCTCTGCGTGTGCGTGAAGCGCGTCGGCGCGGTCGTGCGCCTCGAGCCGACGCTCGTGCAGTTCTACGACAACAAGCAGCGCGTGTCGCGCGTCGACCAAGTGCTGGAGCTGCGCGCGGACGACTTGGTGTCGGTGCACCTGACGGAGGGGGCGGCGCCGCGCCGCCGGTTTTGCTGGCTGCCGCACTTTGCGCCGCAGCCGAACCTGCTCTTCCTCACGTTCCTCGACCACGAACTGGTCTACAAGGAGGCGCAGAAGTAAGTGAGCCCGTCGTCAGTGGAACAACACCGGACGACCCGTGAATCAAATCAAATCAACCACGACCATGGAAAAGTCGACAAATGGTGTCGCGACTGTCGAAATGAAAAGTCGACAAAGTGTCGCGACACGCTGTCGAGTTACAGTAATAAGTCGACAGATTGTCGAGTTTGTTGACTTTAGAGGTACTGTATTTATTTGAGTTGTGTACTCCAGCGTTCACATTCGAATGCACCAAAAAAGCTCGCGCTCAGTTCAGCGACAGCGCAGACTGTCGTCTACTGACGCTTCTTCACGGCCGCATCGACCGCTTCGCTGACAGGGGCGCCAAGCTGCGCCTGCGTCGGCCTCTCGGGCACCGGGTCGAACAGAATCGCCAGCGAGATCGGCGCGATGGGGCTCCCGAAGAACCACGAGCGCACCACCGTGCTGAGCGAGTACTGCGTCGACAGCGCTGCGAAATACGCGCGCAGCCTGCCAGCACACACACACACATCCCGACCACCGTCAGACAACCTAATACCGGGCCGTATACGAACCAACCCACAGCCCTAACCAACCAACCAGGAGGGAGCGCACCGCGTGAAGAGCGCCACGGGACTCGACGCGATCGGCACCAGCTGGAAATAAGTGTTCCCCGGAGCCGCCTCCGAGCCGCGGGGCTGCGACGCGGTCGCACGAGCAGCCTCTTGAATGCGCTGCTGGTGCGCGGCGTCGCTTGGTCGCCTCCGCCCGACGCCGACGTCGCCGAGCTCGAGCGTCGCGACCGGCGCCGCTAAGTCGACTCGCGCGTCGAGACGGACGCCCGTGACGAAGAACGCGGGGCGCCACCAGCGGTACGCGATCGAGGCGACTGGGAGCGCGCGCAGCCACACGACAGGCAGCCAGAGCGCCGCTTGCATCGCGAAGATGCTCAGCCGGACGAGCCCAAAGTACACGAAGAACACCATGTTCGTCGTCACGATGAAGAACAGGATCGTGAACAGCAGCGTGCCGAGCAAGAGCTGCACCGCAATGGGACGAGGCAGTGCGCAAGTCAGCACCACACTACACCACACCACACTCGAACGCCGCCAACCAGCCAGCCAGCCAGCGTCCGCACCTGGCTGACGTCGTACTCGCACGAGTCGACGCGCTTTCGGAGCACGTTGTTCTTCTTCCCGAGGAAGAGCTTCCAGAGCGACGAGAAGAGCCCGAACTGGAGCAGGTTGAGCTTGGTAAAGTACTGGTAGACCCAGTACGAGTTCCAGCTCAGGAACGCGAGCGCGTCGGCCAGCAGCGTCAGCTGCAGCGTCGCGCCTGCGTTCTGCCAGGCGAACGCCGCGGCGGCCGCGACCGGCGCACTCGCGAGCGCGCGGCTCCACGGCGCGTCGGCGCCGAGCAGCAGCGAGAGCACGAACTCCCAGAGGTCGAACCAGAGCAGGATCCCGTTGCCGAGGATCGAGGCGAGCGGAGCGTTGAGCTGTACGCACAGAAGAGCGCGCAGGTTGAAGTGAGTAGTCCTGAGGGTGAGAAAGGGGGAGAGGGAGGGTCTCCGGCGCATGGCTGACGCACTTTGAAGCCTGCTGGCGCTCCCATGAGCCACACGACATGAGCCCGCAATGTCTCGAGAAACGCTGCTGGCGACCTGCAAGGCTCCACATCGAGCAACAGACGTGAGGCTCCCTGCTAAAGACGGCATCCGCTCACATACTGGCGACAGTTCACGAACGCACAGCTCCCAGAGCTGCAGCTGCGCAGCAACGAGCTGGAACACGACGCTCGCCAGCAAGCGGCCGGCCGCAAAGTCCATCGCTACAAAGCACACGAAGTTCCACGCCTCGATGACGCGCGCGACTAGTGAAAGCAGCCGAGCCGAGCGCATCCAAAGGCGTCAGTGGTGCGTGGTGAGTGTCACTGAGTGCGTAAGGGGGAAGGGGGAGAGAGAGGGGAGAGAAGCTCCTGCCAGTCAGTCAGTCAGTCAGTCAGTCACCTTCGTCGTCTGTGACTCGCCGCTGTCGTGACGCCAGGTAGAAGCTCCGGATGGCGCTTGGCGTATGAGCCAGCGAGTGTACGTAGTACCCGAGCACCTCCAGAGACCGCGAGGCGTCCTGACGACGCGATCCAGAGCCACACCGTCAGTTAACTGAGTACCAAGCGGCCGCTCTCTCTCGCCCCCTCTTGGGCATCACCCCCACCTCACCTTAGCGCACTTGCCGCCGACTGCAGGCAGCGAGCGCGGGAACTTGGCAGCCACCGCGTCATTCACGAGCCTTGACGCGCGCTCCAAGCCGAGCGCCAGCAGGTACACGCCGTAGTGGCCTGCGAGCTCCACCAGTCTGCGCAACACTGTCGAGCGCGCATTCGCAAAGCGCTGTCAATCCCTACTGTGTGGAGCAATCCGCTTACCGCTGCGACCGACCTGACGGGAACCCGCTCCGCGCTCGCGCCCGCTGCTGGTCGTCGCGCGCTTCAAAGTATGCGCCGATCTGTGGCACACAACACCAGAGCATCTCTCTTGCCTGAGCGCACTTCCCAACCAACTGAGGACGCGTCGCCAACTGAACGCGCTGCACCTGCGAGAGCGGAGCACGAAACGCTGACCCGGGCGGAAGCGCGCGAGCGCAGCGCGTGAAGCAGCCGCTGGCCGCCAGCGCCGCGTCGTAGAACACAACGCGGCAGCTGTCGGCGGCGTGCACCTGCATCGCTGGTGTCTGCGCTCCTTCGCTCGCCAGATGCGCGCGAAGGAGCGCAGGCGCATGCTGTGGCTGCTGTAGATCGGCTTCGTCGCCAGCGGACGCGTGGCCGAGGAGCTCAGCACCCGTGGCTGCAGCCAGCAGCGCCTGCTGCTCGTCTGCATCGCAGCGAACGCTGTCAGTGCGTTGTGGTTTGCACGGAGGCAGCTGCCAAGAGGCGGGAGGCGCACCACAAGCGAGCTTCACGACGCAGAGCGTGGGAGGTTCGTGCAGGTGGAAGCCGAGCAGCGTGCATGCGGCTGGCGAAGTCGAGCGCTGCGGCCAGAACACGACAGCAGCCGCAGCCATGTGGTGGCGCTGTCCTTCTCTTGGAGTTTGTATGTGGTGACCCGCACTTCATCAGCAACAAACTTCACGTTTCACCTGCGTTTCCTCACTATCGAAAATCACACTGTCAGTCGCCATCCTGAGCACAAGCGCGCACGATGGACATGGAGGAGGAGCTGACGGCGCAGCGCGACGCCGCGATTGCCGTGACAAAGGAGCTCCAGCGCCAGTTGGTCGAGGTGCGCGCCGATGTGGAGCGCAGGCTCGAGCGCCGCGCGCTCACGGCCGAACGCCTGCGGCTGCACGCAGAGGCAGAGCTGCGTCGCGTGCGCGACGAGAGCGCGTGGGAGCGCCGCATGCACGCGCGCGTGCTCTACCTGTCGCTCTTCACAGGTGTGCTGGGCGCGCTCGCCGGCTGGTGCCTCGGGCTGCAGCTGTTGCTGCTCTTTAATCAGCCGCTCGTGGGCTTCCTGCTCATCCTGCCGGCGATGCTCTTTGGCGGACTCGTGGGACTCGCGATTGCCAAGGTGCCCTCGTGTGTGTATGCGCATGTACACGCTGTGTACTGGGGGAGATGGCTCACAGGGTCCCATGTGTATATGTCGCGTAACGCGTACTACAGACCAAGATGCAGCTCGAGAGCCGCCAGCGCGACGCCAAGCGCAAGCGCGTGGCGCAGCACACGGAGGTGGAGCTGGCGCTGCTCTCCTCGCTGGACGCGGACGATGCGCCGCTGAGCGCGTTCGAGGGCGTGCCGGGGCTCGCGAGCGACGAAGTACGCGACGTGAACCGCAACGCGGCGGCGGCCGCCAGCGGCGAGGACCCGACGAGCACTTTGTCGCCGTCCGCAGCAAACGCGTCGTCGCCCTCGCTGCTCGTGCGCTGCGCGGGCTTCGCGTGGCAGACGCTGCGCGTGACCACAGACGTCGCGCTCAGCATGTACTATACAAAGGACCCGATGCGCGGCGCGCTGGACCCGGACGGGGCCTCGAGCGCCGCCGGCCGCAAGCCGAAGGAGCAGTAGGACGTGAAGCCAAAGGCTTTCTCTGCAGTGAATCCACCGTATCGCATGCGCGTTTTGTCCCAATGCCCCCGACGCGACGACGAAGATCGCGACGAGTTGAAGTGCTTCGAATGGAAAGGTGTGCGATTCGCACCGGCTCTTTTTTCGATGTCAGTGAGCGCCAGTCGTTGCTTTCCATGCTCGTCAAGCGTGGCGTGGCGTTTTGGGCACGTAGTGTTGAGAGCGGCTGCACCGCTGGTGTCGTTGCTGTTGCTGTTGTTGCCGTGGGCGGGCAGCAGTTTACGAGGTCGCGTTTTGCGCTCTTGTCCCACTCTGAAGCATTTTGAACACTCGCGCGCCATCTGGTGGTGTTGACGGGGATGATGATGATGGGACAAGCGTGCGGCACCGAAGTGGAACCGACAAGCTGACTCAGCAGACGCATGGTTGGGGATTTCGAGGCGGCAAGTGTACAATGTATTGTTTACAGGGGACTGGGTGCGTTCTGCGTTCTGCGTTCTGCGATCTGCGGCGGCAGCGGCGTCCTCGTCGGCGCCGCCAGTGTGTGTGTGTGTGTGTGTGAGGGTGGGTGGATGGGTGAGGTGGCTCTAGTGCGACCGCCGACCGCGTGGAGGAATAATAGGATATGGTACAGAGTCTGCTGCTCGGTCGGCGGGCTCCTGTGGCGCTGGCCCAGGCGCTCACACCACCGACAGGTCCGAGACGCCCGACGGACTCGCCTCCTGCATCTCGCGCTTCGGGCTCATCGCCGAGTGGTACGACGCCGGCAGCGACGCGTCGGACGAGATCTCGAACGGGATCAGGCTGAACTCGATGCTCACGGCCTTGCCAAAGTCGTCCGTGATCACCGACGCCACGAGCGTCAGCGCCGCGTCGCCGCCCGCAGTGCGCGCCTGCACGATCGCGCTCGTGGCTTTCAGGGTGTCGAGCGCGGTCGACACGATCTGGTCCAGGCGCGCGCTGTCGACGCACAGGAACTGGCGCAGCAGGTCCTTCTTCTTCAGGATCTGCTCCGTCAACCCCGAGTGGCCCAGGAACGCGTGGTTGTACGTGATCGGCTGCAGCGCGAGGTCCGTGACGAGACGCGCGGTCGACGACTGGTCGAAGCAGCGCTTGAACAGGACGTCCGCGCCGCTCGCCGCGCTGCTCTTCTGCGCCTGCGCGCGGAACGCCTCGGTCTGCTTCTCGGCGCGCTCGGCCTTCTGCTGCGCGATGAGCAGGTTGCTGCGCAGCATGCCGATGTAGTGATGCGTGTGGTCGAGGATGGACTGCTTGTTCTTCTTGCACTGCACGCCCGCCTCGTCCAGGATGTCCTTGAGCTGGTTGATGCGGTCGTTGAGCTTGAACATGCGCTTCTTCTCCTTCATGTTGAGGTCCTCGCGCGAGCGCTTGGAGCCCGACGTGGACGACGACGCGCTCGTCACAGACGGCGGCTGCGCCGGGTAGTCGGCCGACACGTGCAGCATCTGCGCGTTCATGGCGGACTGCGAGTAGTAGTGCGCCGCCGGGTTGTGCATACTCATCAACAGCGGCTCGTGGTCAAAGTCGCCCGGGTGCTGCTGTTGCTGCTGGTGGTGGTGGTGGTGCTGCTGCTGTTGCGGCGTGATGGCGTGCTGCTGGTGCTGCGGCGTGCCGTGCACCATGTGCTGGTAGTCGTGCATCGCGGCGCTGTGGTGCACGAGGCCGTGGAGCCCAGGGGGCAGGTGCGTCTCGAGCGTGAAGATCTTGGGCCGCTGCTCGTGGTGGTGCTGCAAGCCACTGTGCAGCTGATGCTGCTCGTACTCGTGCTGCTGCTGCTGCTGTTGCTGATGGTGCTGCTGCTGCGCGCCAGCAGACGAGTAGTAGTCATTGTTTTGAGCGAGCATCGTGCAGGTGCTGGGGCGGGTGCTTGCGGTGGTGGCGGAGGACGAGCAGGAGGTGGCGCGCGCGGGTTGAAAGATCGGGCGAAAGCGGAAAGCGGGGAAAGCGGCGACGGTGGTGGTGGTCGAGGTCGGTCGTGTGCGTGCGACGGTGCCAAACGGAGAATGACAAATGGCGCGCAGCAGCTGGCAGAGGAGGCGGCGCTCGCTCTGGTTGCCTGCCTGTCCTGGCTGCCTGCCTGCCGAGGTGGGGCGAACTGGGGCTTTCCTCTCGTTTGCCCCACGCTGTTGCTGGTCACGACCGGGCGACAGCGGGTGATTGGCGGCGCTGGGAGCAGAGAGAGAGCGCACTTTGCGCTACCCGTGCGTGCCAGTTAGCGCGCCGGCGCGAATAAGAGCGGATCAGGCGCCGAGGACACCACACACTCGCTCTCCAGTAACTCGCACGCAATAGCCCAGCCGAGAGCCTTAGAGAAGCAAGCGAGGGCCCCGAGCCCCAAGAACCCAGGAGTCTGTGCATGTACGGTGGTGGCGATAGCAGCAGCCAGCGGCTGCGGCTGCGGATAGGACTTCGAGGACTCGGGGTTTTCAAATCGCGCTTCTATTTCTGATATCCATCGAAGTTCTCAAAAGTGTTGTGAAAATGCAGCGCAGCGTGGACAGAGCGAAATCGAGGACGCGCATGTCGAGACGCGTATACGCACACACGCCTTGTGCGTCGGTACTCTCCGTCCAACGAGGCCCTCTTGGGTCTGCCAGCAATAGTGTTCCTCCCGCCCGAGCCTTCCGAAAGATTAAGCTAGCGTTTTAGACAACATTTTAGCGAGCTTTCTGAGACATAAACTGCACCAGTACGTTTTCTACAACCTGACGACAGTTTCTGAACGCAGCTGCGCCTCGAAGCTTCGAGAGCTTCGTTTAGAGCGTCGAAAACACCTTGGAGTTTGTATGTGGGAGGCGGCACATCCCCCTGGCCTTTCGCTCCGTTTTCGCGCGCCATTTTCAAATTTAAAATCGACCTCCAGTTCTGCACAAGGCAACTCAGCTCTTGCTCGCAGACAGAGAGAACGAACCAACTGGACTCAACAGTGTGTAGCGTCGTCTCTGCATTCGTCAAACTGCCAGCGAGACACGCCATGCTGAGGCATGATGCGGTTCCGTGGTCGCATACTTAAAACCAGCGTTCGTTCAAAGACGCGGGCGGCAACGGAAGGCTCCATCAGCGCTCTGAGAGGAAATGTGCGCTGGTCATCGACTTCGTTGGCCGATTCAGAGGTCGGATCAATCTGCCGCCAGGTGGCACACACCTGCCAAACTCCCAGCTGGTTCGCGCGCATACCATGGGTTCAGCCGAACCGATCTGAACTCGCCTCGCTTGTCCGCTTTGCTGCCGTGTTTGGATGTCTCGTACACAGTACACAGAGGCAGCGAAAAGACGTTCCAGCGATACAATACTTTTTTACAGTACTTTGAGCTTCACCTGCTCACTATTCCTCTCTTTGACTCGTTTGCTCGCTGTGTGTCTTCCACACTCACTTTCATGTTTCGCTGCGCGATTTGCGCTCTCTGCTCTGCGACTTGTTCAGCTCGCTGGTTGTTTTGCGTTGCGGAGGCCTCCGCAACGTCGTGTAGTTTGAGGAGCAAACAAGCAAGCGACTGGCTGAATGACCGCCATACCGCATTGCTGTGACAACAAACGATGACTGGCCACTGCTGTGCGCTTTGCATCAGCGCGTCGCAAAACGTGTTAGCTGGACGTCGCTCCGGTCACTCGGGGTCCTGCTCGTTTGCACCAAACAGCTCTCAAGGCACGGACTGCAGCCGTGAAGACAAGTGGCAACAGTGGCGGCGCGAAATTCAACATGAGTTGACAAGTGGGATGTTGGGTAGGGCAGAATGGCGACTAGAAAGCAGTCAAATGCCAACAAGGAAGTGATGGCGCTTGACAGCACCTACATGCGGCAGCTTCTTCGGTCATCGGACGCCAATGACCTGGCCTCAGCTTCCAAAGCGTCAATACTGTCTGTCAAGCCAGCTGAACACTTTTTCTGACTCTCGCGCCGAGACCTTCAAAAAGAATAACTTCAGTTTAACATTTGATCTTCCCAATTGGGTCACATATATTCGGTTTAATAGTTTTAGAAACACATTTCAAATCTGTCCAGTTGTTTTGCAGGAGTTGCTTCAAATTAAAGTGAACTGGATGCAGTGCGACGATGATCAGCAACACAAGCAAAACCTCCTCCGTCTCCTGTCGCTCACGAGCAAGAGCGACCTCTAACTTGTCGTCGCGCTCGAAGCCGCGTCGTGGTGCGTGTTGCTCGTTAGAAAGCGACTGTGTTGTTGAGTGAGTGTGATATAATCTGTCGGGTGTGCATGACGAACTGCATGACTGCTGGCTAGCTGATCGGAGTAGGTGGTCGACGCGACGCACCGGCGCAAGGACTCGCGTCGGGGATGCTGCGGCAGTACGTGCGTGATGTGATCGAGCAGCAGGTGAGAGATAGACAAACGGGCTGTGCTCACTCGTGTGTGTATGTATGTGTGACTCTCTGTGTGCGTGTGCTGCTTGGACTTCGCTTTGTTCACTCGTGCTGTCACGCCATCCGCTAACCTCTGCATGCCATCCACACCGACTCACAGGAACAAGTCGAGCGCATCGTGCTCGTCGCCAAGGCGCACCTCGTGGGCTTCTACGNNNNTCGCGGTGACGCGGCTGTCGCCTGTGGTGCACGGCAAGGACCCGTGGTTCGAGCTCGCGCTCGACTGCGTCGCTGCTCGGCGCCTCCCAATCGTGTAGGTGTGCGTGTTTGTGTGTCACAACCGCGTCAGGGACAGACTCACGCTTGGCTTCTGGGTGACGAGTTCCCGACCAAGTCGTGCCCTAGAAACCCTGTCGCGGTCGTGGTGATTCCCGTATTTGCGTTGCGTTCTGCACGTCTGACGCTGAAGCGTGGATGAAACGCGTCGCTGCCGAGAACAACCCGAACGAGACCGCGTTCGTGGGTGTGGGTCTCTGCGGCCTGCTCGCCTCGTAAACGAAGAGCGTGATGTGGACGAGTCCAAGGTCATCCACACTTCCATTCAAAGTACCAGTCCGTCGCAAATGCTGCGAGTTGGTCGACACGGAGGGTCGTGGCGCAGTCACGAAGGTCTGGTTCATCCAGGAGCGGTGCGTGAGTTTGTGGAAGTGAGAAGCGGCGGTGAGTGGGGAATGCGATGTTTGCCTGGATGGGCCTCCCGCGCGGCGTACGGAAGCCTGCGAGCGCGGGTCTCTCGAAGGAGTAACCTGGGCGCGAGCGTCGGATTGGCTCCGGACAGCGTCGTGCTGCTGCCAGTGGAGACCCTGACGACTAATGTCATGATGCCCGTCGATAGCGCGGCGTTCCCATTCGTGCGACCAAAGCTGTGAGCGACCGCGCAGATCGAAGCGCGGCGGCTCCGCTCTCTCTCCTCGTCCTTGCAGTTCCTTAGCAGCAGCCGATGCAGCCATCGCACATGCGGCCGCATGGGCTGCTGACGGCCTCTGCTTTGCGTAGTGATCGTTGTCTAGTGGACTCGTGGTAACGGCGCAGATGCCGGAGAACCCACGGCAGGTGGCCTTCCAAAGCCGCGTGGTCAGTCCGCGCAGTTGGGTGAACGACCGGGTGACTGGGAGTTCGTACAGCGGCCGAGGTGCTGCTGAGCCAGTGTTCGGGAAGCAAACGACGCCAGTGAGCGGCGTCGTTTGTAGTAAGCTTACTGGATCGAGTCTTACTCAGGGCGAGAGCGTGATCTCGCTCCGAGACAGCTCCGTTGAGCCGTGGCAAGCAGCATTACATCACCAATATTTCCCTTGCAGGCAGGCTTCCTGACAGCCACTTCGTTTGGACGAGTCGAATCAAAGCACCAGCGAGCGCCTCAACGCGGATCTTTCAAGCCACACTCTCGTCCCTTGCTCATCCAAACACGTACTCGGTCACTCTTCCAAACAGAAAGAGTTCCTGGATGCAGATTTGCAAGTCGCACATGACACAAAATCATTCGCTTTGACCCACTTCGAGCAAATTTGACACACGAGACCGGCACGAGCTCCCTCATTTCCAATTCTTCTCTGAAGTCCACTCAAGAGGTCAAACCGTGGCCGTAACAGACATTGATTGACGAGCATGAAGGGCGCCGGCAGCACGCGCCAAACCCTCCTTCGCCTCCTGCCGCTCACGAGCGAGAGCGACATCCAGCGCGTCGTCGCGCTCGAAGCCGCGTCGTATCCGCCCGACGAGGCCGCCTCCGAGCGCAACATCCGCCTCCGCCA
>SMMQ01000433.1:1545-19503 GCA_008271595.1 [Pythium] brassicae (nom. inval.) | reverse complement strand
TTGGTTCGAAGAAGAACCAGATCGGTGCAAGACTCCTTACGCGAAGTTGCTCCAGGATGGCCCCCAGCGCGGCCTCGAGGAACACTCCGTGTGCTTCATGCTCGTGCAATTGCGAGAGATGGAGTCGTAACCTCGCCATTGCTTGCTCTCTTCTATCTCTCTCTCTCTCTCTCTCTTTGCCTAATGTGTCCATTGTCGTGCACGATAACAGAGAGCCACACACTCACGCTCTTCAGCTTGCTCAAGACGAAGCTGCACTCGTTCGACACGCTCGATTGTCGAATCTCCTCCACAACAGGAGTCCATAAATTCATATTTTTAGACTTTCTTGTTTTCACTGTTTTTGACTTCTATTGCCCAATCAAACAGAACAAACATAACTGATTATGTCCAGTTGTTAAACAGTCCATTCCTAATAGTTCTAAAACCAAGGAACAGACCCTCATTTGACAAACAATACTGTCCACATTAGATCTTCCCGTTCAGCCTCAAAGTCGCAGTCAAATAAACCAACGAGTACTTGGAAAGTGTTGTTGATAATCCTTCCAACACGAATCGTGCGGCTGGATCGCAATTGGTCGGACGCCTCACTCCTGCAAGTCCTCGCTCAAGCGCAAGAAGCATCTTCGTTCTTTCAGCGCCGCCACCTCCCTGCAAACAAAAGATGCTCATGATGAAGCGTGCCGCTGGCGCCGCCCGCTCGGTCGCCTCCGCCTCGTCGTCCTCCACTGCTCGCCGCGGCATCGCGACCGTGAAGCTGCCGGACCTGCCGTACGACTTTGGCGCGCTCGAGCCCGTGATCTCGGGCGAGATCATGCAGCTCCACCACCAGAAGCACCACCAGGCGTACGTGACCAACTACAACGCGGCGCGGGAGCAGTTCGCCGAGGCCGAGCACAAACAGGACCACGCGAAGCTCATCGCGCTGCAGCCGGCGCTGCGCTTCAACGGCGGCGGCCACATCAACCACTCGATCTTCTGGACGAACCTCGCGCCGACGAGCGCGGGCGGCGGCGGCGAGCCCGAGGGCGTGCTGCGCGCGGCGATCGAGGCCGAGTTCGGCGACTTTGAGGCGTTCAAGAAGACGTTCTCGGCCAAGACGGCGGCCGTGCAGGGCTCGGGCTGGGGCTGGCTCGGGTACTCGCCAGAGACCAAGCGCGTGCAGATCGCGACGCTGGCGAACCAGGACCCGCTCTCGACCGTCGGGCTCGTGCCGCTGCTCGGGTGCGTGGTGTCTGCACTGCTGGTGACTGTCTGTTGGCTGTTATGGGGTGTGGCTGGCTTACTGAACAACCGTGCGTTTCGGTCTCCAGTGTCGACGTGTGGGAGCACGCGTACTACCTGCAGTACAAGAACGTGCGCCCGGACTACCTGAACGCGATCTGGAAGGTCGTGAACTGGAAGAACGTGGAGGAGCGCTTCCTCGCCGCGAAGAAGTAAGTCGGAGCGCCAATTCGTGGCTCGTGGCTCGTGGCTCGTGGCTCGTGCGATCCTGTTCTTCTCCTGTTCGTAGCAGCAGCAAGCCGAGCGCATGGTGCAACCTGTTAGCAGCGCATCGGTGTGAGCGAGTGAAAGTGGGAATGGGGACGGTGTTCACTCGATGATTCGACACGGGAATGGGGACGGTGTTCACTCGATGATTCGACACGAGTGAACACCGTCCCTATTCCCATTTTCACTCGCTCACAGCGTTCATCCCTGTCAACGCTGTCGTTGACGCGTCGGTACATTTGCTATTGTCACGTCCAAGATGCTTGCATTCCCTCATTTTCTTCTCTACTAAGGGAAAACCTTCAAGATCGAAGTTTCCCTTGTTTCCCTCACGCGCGCACATTCCTATTGACGCCTCTTAGTGCACCTGCCTCGTCCCCTGTTCTGCTCGCCGCCGCGACGACGATGGAGACGCCGGCGCTCGAGCGCACGTTCCGCGGGCACAAGTCGGCGGTCACGGGCGTGAGCTTTCACCCGCTGCACACGCAGCAGCTGGCGTCAGGCGGCGCGGATGGTGTCGTGATGGTCTGGAACTTCCGCCCGCAGCTGCGCGCGTTCCGCTTCGCGGGCCACGGCGGCCCCGTGCTCGACGTGTGCTTCTCGCCGCAGGGCGAGCTGCTGGCGTCCGCATCGCAGGACCGCACCGTGCGGCTCTGGACGCCGAGCGTGCGCGGCGACTCGGTGGCCATCAAGGCGCACGCCGGCGCCGTGCGCAGCGTGAGCTTCTCGGCCTGCGGCAAGGAGCTGCTCACCGCGTCGGACGACCGGTCCGTGAAGGTCTGGGCGCTGCCGACGCGGCGCTTCCAGTGCTCGCTCACGGGCCACAGCAACTGGGTGCGCTGCGCGCGCTTCAGCCCCGACGGCGCGCGGGTCGCGTCCGCGAGCGACGACAAGACCGTCAAGCTTTGGGACAAGGAGCGGCGCGTGTGCGTGCAGACGTTCTACGAGCACGCGGGCATCGTCGCGAGCGTGCAGTTCCACCCGCGCGACGGCGCGCACACGCTCGCGTCCGGCAGCTTCGACCGCAGCATCAACGTGTGGGACGCGCGCGCGGCGCGGCTTGTGCAGCACTACAAGGCGCACGACGCGGGCGTCGCGAGCGTGCACTTCCACCCGTCAGGGAACTACCTCGTGTCCGCGTCGCTCGACAGCACGCTCAAGATCTGGGACGTGCGCGAGGGCCAGGTGCTGTACACGCTGCACGGCCACGACGGCCCCGTGAACTGCGCCGAGTTCTCGCACGACGGGAACCTCGTCGGCTCCGGCGCGGGCGACGCGTTCGTGATGGTCTGGCAGGCCGAGCTCGACAAGTACCTGCACGTCGACGCGCCGCAGGTCGTGGCTGCGAGCGGCCGAGCCGCTGCGCCGTCGACCAAGCCGCCGCGGATCTCGACGACGCCCGGTGCTGTCGCTGGCGCTGTCGCCGCGTCAACATCGTCGTCGGTGTCGCCAGTGCGCAATGGCGACAGTGGGGCGGCCGCTGGTCGGCCAGCGAGTCCGCGCGTCGCGTTCTCGCTCTCGCCACCGCCGACGCCAATCGAAGCGCCGACGCCGACGCAGAAGCCGCAGCACCCGGGCGCGACGGCGTCGCTCTACGACCGCCGGCCGCCGAGCGGGCCCTTCGCCAGCGTCGGCGACAGCGAGCTCGCGGACGCCAGCGAGCGCGCGCCTCCGCTGTTGTCGAGCAGCAGCAGCAGCAGCAGCACGGCCGCCACGCTGCAGCACATTGTCGGGCAGCTGGAGATCATCACGCGCACGCTCACAGTGCTCGAAGAGCGTATCTCGCTGAACGAGGACCGTATCGCCGACGTCGCAAAGGTGCAGAAGGAGCTGCTCCAGCGCCAGCGCCAGCAGCAGCAGCACGCGCGCAGGGCGTTCGAGTCGTAGTTGGGACTGTAGGCTATTTAACACGACGATGACCCACAGGCAGCAGCGTCGTGTGGACAGACATCTGAGCAGTCGGGCGCCCTATTTGCTGTGAGAAGCACACAGCCCAGCGCCCTTCCGCGACTTCCCGACGAGCATGTCGGCGTGGGAAGAAGCCTTCGACGCTGCGTCGCAGCGTACCTACTACTTTAACCGTGAGTACGTGCTCTCGCCTTCTCTCTCTCTACTCTGTCGCCGCGTGACAGACGAGTGACTGGACGTCCTGGTGAGCAGCACGGGGGAGACGTCGTGGACGCCGCCAGGAGAGCTGACGAGCGCGCTCGGCGCCAACAGCAGCGCCGACAGCGGCGTCTGGCAGCAAGCGTTCGACGAGGCGTCGCAGACAGCGTACTACTACAACGTCCACACGGGAGAAACGTCGTGGACGCTGCCCGAGACGGTAGCAGCGGCGGCGGAGGAGGAGGCAGATCTGTCGTATCTCGTGTTCGCCGTCGTGCGCCTGCAGTCGGTCTTCCGCGGGACGCGCGAGCGGCGCCGAGTGGCGCGGCTCGTGAAGACGCTGTACCGGGTCTCGAGGGACCCAGTGACCGAGCAGACGCTGTACACGAACCTCGCGTCGAACACGTCGTCGTGGGCCAAGCCAGCGCTGTTTACGACGCTGGGCATCGGCGACAACGACAGCGACGACGGCGGCGACGACGACGACGCAGACTTTGACGCGTTCCGCTTCAAAGCGGAGCAGGACGACGGCGACGACGACGCCGACGACACCAACAATGTCGACAACAGTGACGACGGCAGCGACGACGCAAGCACGGGTATCGGGGCCAAGAAGAAGCGACGACGCAGACTCCCACGCTCGAAAGCACAGGCGCGCGTGGACGAAGCGGAGGACGCGGGCAAGGACGGCGCCGAGCTGGACCTGAGCGCGCTGAACGCCTGGAAGCTGTCGTCGCGGATCTGGAACCTACAGTACTTGCGCACGCTCGTGCTGTCGAAGAATCAGCTGTCGCGGATCCCGTCGGGAATCCAAGACCTCATCCACCTCGAAGAGCTGGACGTAAGCTTCAACCTGCTCACGCGCCTGCCGTCCTGCCTGCAGACGACGGCCACGCTCACGGCGCTCAACGCCTCGAACAACCGGATCCAGTCGTTCTCGCCCAAGCTGTGGAAGCTGCGCGCGCTGCGGCGGCTCGACCTGAGCCACAACCGCCTCGCCGAGCTGCCGTACGTCGAGGGCGACCTGAAGCTGCTGCGGGAGACCCGCGAGTGGCAGGTCGGCGTCGGACTGCTCACCGAGCTCCGGTCGCTCATGCTCAACCACAACATGCTCAGAGAGCTGCCGCGGTCGATCGACCGGTGCGCGGCGCTCGAGTTCCTCAACGTCTCGAACAACAACATCGGCGTGCTGAGCGACGAGATCGGCGACCTCGAGTCGCTCCAGTGCCTCTACCTACACAAGAACGCGCTGGCGGCGCTGCCGGACTCGCTCGGCGGCTTGCGCCGGCTCGAGATCCTCGAGCTCAAGGACAACGTCCTGGCGAGCGTGCCAGAGAGCGCTGGAAACCTGCAGAGCCTCCAGCAGCTCGGCTTGGCCCGCAACCAGCTCAGGCACTTGCCCGAGGCGCTCGGCGCGCTCAGCCGGCTCAGTCGCTTGGAGCTGGACGGCAACCCGAACCTCGTGGCGCTCGGCGCGTTCTTCCGCCGGCTGCCGGGCGTTCGCGTGTTCTCGGCGAACGCGTGCGGGCTCGTGCGCTTCGAGACGCTCGAGTTCCTGCTCGAGTCCCCCGTGCGCGCGCTGCAGGCGAGCCGGAACACGCTGGCCGCCTTCCCGGTGCTCCTGGCCCAGTCAATGATGAAGGACACGCTCGAAGAGCTCGTGCTGCACAGCAACGCGCTCGCGCACTTCCCCCTCGAGGTCGCGCGCTGCTGCGTCGAGCTCCGCACGCTCGACGTCTCGGACAACCAGCTGCGCAGTCTCCCGCCCGAGATTGGGCGGCTCGAGAACCTCGAGACGCTGCTTCTCGGCCGCAACGCGCTCGAGGAGCTCCCGGACGAGCTCGCGCTGCTCGCGCAGCTCCGGGAGCTCCGGTGCGACCACAACCGCCTGCGAGCGCTCCCGCTCGGGCTCGGCCGGTTGGCGCAGCTCGCGCACGTCGACGTGTCGTTCAACCGGCTCGAGACGCTGCCAACGTCCATGGCGGCGCTGCCGGCGCTCGAGTCCATATACGCGAACGACAACCGGCTCACGGCGCGGCCCCCAGTGCTGCGCGGGATGGCGTCGTGCTACTGCGACTTCTCCAATAACCCGTTCAACGACGCGAGCAACAACGCGGTCGCGGCGCGGCGCCGCCAGCTCGCGGAGGCTGCGGCGCTCATGGCCGCGGCGCGCTTCGAGCCGGCGGAGGCGCTGCTCTCGGCGGCGCTCGACACGCTGGACGCGCAGCCACACGAAGCGCAGCGCAAGCAGCGGCCGCAGCTGCGCTTTGCGCGCGGGCTCTGCCGCGTCATGCTGCTCCAGCGCGCGCAAGACGACGTTGCCGGCGCGTCGACGACGCTCGACGCGTGCGAGTGCGTATTCCGAGAGCGGACGCTTCTGCGCGCTCGGCGGATGATCAGCGGACAGAAGACACGGGAGAACGACACGCAGCGCAGGCAGTGCTACCAGCAACAGCAGCGGCAACAACAGGGCGGTGGTGACAACAACGCGCGTGACGACACACTGGAGGAGCTCTCTGTGTCCAAACCCCTCACTGTGGCCGCTGGGACCGCGAACGAGTCCGCGCTGCGCTTCGGCGATGCGCCCGAGGTGGACGACGGCAGTGACACCGACGACAGCAGCGCACAACGGGCCAAGTCAAGCTCGTTCCTTGACGCTGCTGCGATGAGAGCGGCGGCGCGCGCCAAGCAGCTCGCGTTCGCGAAAGGAGCGCTCGCGGACCTCGCGCTCGCGATCCAGCTCGAGACCGCCGAGCTGCCGACCGCGCGCTACCTCGAGGGCTCGGCGCACATGGCGCTCATGCAGTTCGACAGAGCGATCGGGAGCTTCACCGAGGCGCTCACGCTGCTCATTCCGCGCGACAGCGGCGCCAATGACACCAACGAGCCGACCGCGGTCGACGCCACCCGGTTCCTCGCGTTCCGAGACCAGGCAAACTACCTGCTTGCGGGACCCGTGCCGACGGCCGCGGTCCACATCTTTTTCAAGCGCGCAGAGGCGTATCGACTGCTTGGGCAGCTGCCGTCCGCCCTGATCGACATCCGCCACGTGCTCGCGCACCACCCTGTCGCCAGCTTCACGCACGAGCTCGAGGCGCGCGAGCGAGCGTACGCGCAAGAGTGGGACGCGCAGCAGACCGAGTACTTTGTCGACCGCGTGTCGCTCTTCCGCTCCTGCGACGTTGCGGCGCGCTCGGGGCTGCCTCGGCGGCCCATGGTGCGCGACCTGCACCGCCCGATGGCCCTTGAGGACGTGCAGAAGGCACGTAACGCGGCAGCAGCGAACGCGCCCCCGGCGACGCCGCTGCGGCCGGCCGAGCGTTTTGCGGCGGAGGCAGCGCGGCTCGCGGCCGAGCTCAAAGCCACCGACGCCGCCGAGCGCGCGCGTCTGGACAGCAAGATCGACGCGCGGCGGCGGGTACTGACGCAGACGCGCGACTTCAGCCGCGAGATCCGCGAGAACCTCGAGCTCGAGATGGAGGAGGCGCGGCAGCGCGCCGTGGAGCAGGAGCTGGCGCGGCGCGCGCAGCTCCGGCTCGAAGAGCTCGCGCGCGAGCTCAACGAGCAGCTCTTCATGCAGTACGAGGACGAGCTCACGCAGTGGCTCGCAGCAGAGCAGGCGCGGCTCGAAGCGGAGCGGCTGTGGCGACTCGAGGAGGCGCAGCGCCGGGCCGACGCGAAGGCGGCGTACGCGACCCGGCTCGCGCGGCGCGGCGGGCGCCGGCAGCAGCGAGCGGGGGACACCCAGACCCGAAAGTTGCCGTCCCGGAAATGAGTGACATTCACTCTCCCATACTGTACTCCAATATGTGAGCCCTCCAAATGGCAGGAGACACCCACACACAACATGCAAGCAAGCGAAGCTCCGTCCTTCCATACATTCTTCCAGTCTAGTGGGTATCCACAACGGCTCCTCACTTGGTGTTCTCTAACGGCCGGTTGAAGCCGCCCCGGCGGTTCATGTACTGGCGGTACTGGCGCTTCTTCTCCTTGCCCACGGCGCCCGCCGCGACGCCCTTGGCGTTGTCCTCCACAGGCTTCCCCTTGGTCGAGTCGAAGCCCCCGAAGCCCATGAGCGCCTGCATCTGCTCCTCCTCTGTCAGGTGCGCGAGCGCGTTCGTCTCGGCCGGCGGCTCGTCCACCTCGTCCGCAGCTGCTGCCACCGTCGTCACGTCACTGGCGCTGCGACTCGCGCCACCAGCGTCCCTGTCGCGCACTCGCTCGTCCGAGCGGCGCCTCTCCGCACTGCGTCCGCTGGACCACCAGAACGCCAATCTGTTAGCGCTCTCGCGTACCAGCGCGTATACAAAACAGTAAGTATGCAAACGATCCGGGACGTACGCGTCCCGACGTGGCCGTGAAGACGAGCGGGACGCCGAGCGCCGACGACGCGCGCGATCGCGGCTGCGACTGCGGCGGTGGCTCCTGCGGTGCGCCGGCGAGTGCGACCGCGACCGCGACCGCGAGCGGGAGGGAGAGCGACGGCGAGGGCGCCTTTCAGCCTCGCGCGGTCGGCGGTGGCGCCCGAGGCTGTCGACCGACGAGCTGCGGGAGCGGCGACGGTGGCGGTCCATCTCAGCGCGCGTTCTTGACTGCGTCTGCGCGCGTTTGGTCGCAAAATCGGAAATACGAGAGTTATGTGAAGAAAATGTTGCTCCGCCGTTCATGAAAAGACCCGAAGTGGTCATTCCGCTTGGCAGAGAAACACCAAAGAGCCCAACAAGACTCCAGCAACCCCATGATGATCGTCTTCCAAGTGGTGTTGATGCCGGTCTCGCCACTATCCGAACGAGTAGTGGTGGGTTTCGCTGTTGTGCAGCATCAAAGCGGGCTGCACCTCCTCGTCAGACGCCTTTGGGAAGCGAACATCGGAGCTGCTGCTCCATTGGGTTTGTCGCACGGCAGCAGAGCACTGCAAGCAACCCGAAATCGATAGGCAGCAGCAGCATCTGCGGCTTCCAGGTTTGTGTCACGTCACGCACAGCGGCTTCCGTCGTCACGAGACGATGTCGGCAGCAATATTGTGTGTATGTGGATGACTGAAGTATTTGCTGCAGGTGAAGGTGCTCGCTTGTCCGCCTCGCGAGGCTGGAGGATGCAACACGACGTCCTTGTCCGATGTAGAGAGCGCTCGTGACTTCATCGAGGCAGCAGCAGGCAAGGACAACGGCGGCGGACAGACAAGAAGAAGCAGTCGAGTTCGCTCGCGATCGGTACCATCACTCACGGTATGATCCAAACGCGAATGACAATCAAAGTGTTTGTCGATGGCAAGCACTTTCAGGACCAGTTGCCTGACTCGCTTCCTCTCGTCAGGTTTGCCCACCGACTCAACCCACACACACGCACGCATTCCCCATTCGCTCGCTCGTTGACAGCAAGGAACAGCGCACTCGCAAAGCTGCCGACAACAGCGCACTCGACCGACCCACAGCAGCGACATACTTTCACTCAGTCTCACCTACGACTTCGACTCGTCTTGTCACGTCGCTGCGCATCAACCCAGAGCGACGCATTCACAGACCGACAGGAACAACCCGCACACCCGCTCCACGCACTCGACACTTTCAACCGCAAACTAAGACACAAACAGCCATGCACGCCAGAGCCGACGAGCCGGCAAGGACCCCGCGCTTCGTGCGCAAGTTGTATCAGATCGTGGCGCGCGAGGACCCGGCGCTCGTGGGCTGGAGCCGCGACGGCCGCGCGTTCTCTGTCCGCGCGCCTGCGCGCTTCCAGCACCGCATCAAGACCACACACAACCTCAGCAGCCTCTGCACGTTCCGACAGAACCTGCGCGCGCACGGCTTCTTTGAGATTGTAGGGAGTAGTGGGGCGACAGCGACGGTGACAAGAGCAACGGCGATGGCGGAGACCTCGGTGACGGTGACAGCGACAGCGACAGCGCAGACGCCATGCGACAGGTTCGAGCGAGTCAAGACTGAGAGCTTCAGTCGCAGCAGCACCAGCAGCAGCATGAACCTTCCAAGCAGCAGTAGCACCACGAACAACGACAAAGACGGCGACAACGACAACGACGGCGACAGCAACTCTGATGCATCTGAAGCGGCGTCGCCACCGATGGAGACGTTCTTCCACCCGTTCTTCGTGCGCGGTCGCCCCGATCTCCTCGACAAGATCGCATTCGACGCGAGCGCGAAGCACCGGTGCCTGGACTGCAAGCGCCGCCCGAACGACGCCGGCACCAAGTGCGCGTCTCCGATGAGCGCGCCGCTCGCGATCACGACCGAAGTGGCGCTGGCGATGTCGCTCTCGGCGGCCGTAAGCGTCGGAGGCAGCAACGGACACCGCTCTGAGGCGCTCGTCGTGCGCATTCCTCCTGCGTCCTGCCGCCGTCGTCGATCTGAGAGTGCGGTTCCAAGTGCGGCGGAGGCTTCTCGACGCTCGACTGAGAGCGTCGGTGCCAGCGTCGGCAGACGAGGGTCACTGCTGGTTCAGCTGAGTCTCGCGCGCCATGGTAACGAGCGAGGAGGGCGTCCCGCGACAGCAACAGCAACAGCAACAGCAACAGCAACAGCAACAGCAACAGCGACGATAGAACCGTCGTCACCGTCAGCGCCAGCGCCGTCAACTACAGCGACATCAGGAGCCTCAGCGACGACGACGTCATCGCCTGTCGTCAGACGCGTGATCACCATTGCAGCGCTGCTGTCGGCGGTTCCGCTCGAGAGCACGAGTCCGAGTGCGATGACGGCATCGACGGCTTCCAGGGCGTCACGTCCTGCTGTCCACGTCGCCCCGCCTCGGTTGACACCCACCATCCGCGTCCTGAGCCGTCCGAGTGACAACAGCAGCAGCATGAAGACCCCGTCGGTGTCATCCGCAGCAAGTGGAGACGCTCCCAGCACGCCTCCGACACTGTCACTGATGCCAGCGAGCCAGCCCTGTCGCCTCTCGGTGCTGCCGTCGTTGCAGCCGCCGATGCGCGTGATGCTGAGCTTCCGATGCGGACAGCGTCGCTCGCGAGACGCGTCGTCGTGCGCGTTCTCGTCCTCCGACGGCTCATTGGCGGCGCATCTTTCTTCTCAGGACGACGACGACCTCTGTCGGGCCGTGAAGCGAGCGCGTGCAGACGCTCCAGTCGTGATCGCGATCTGAATGGCGGGCGCGGTTGGTAGGCGACATGAGCCTGAGCGAGCGATGCCTGCGCTGATCGTTCATTCAGGTCGAACCCGAGAGCTGATCGCGGGCGTGCGGGGGAAAAGAAGCCACCCGACTCCTCCTCCAACAGGCTCCTGGCGGTCAGCGGCGCTGGGAAACCAACCGAATGGTTGGAAGCCCATCGAGTGAATGAAATGGAATGGCGCGCAAGGTGCCACCACCAAGCAACAGAAGCCACTTGCTCTCCATGTGACAAGGCACCGCCGACGTCATCGCCTGGCGTGCGATCGATCACTCGGTGACACAGACAGGAGGCAGTCAAAAACAATCGCGCTGCTCACTTGTCTAGTGTATGGGATCACGAGACTCGCTCACCGTCCAACCACACTCGGTCTCCCTCCCACCCCGCTTACAGTTCGGTATACTATACGTATACCAGAAGTCAGGTCTCCAAAAAAGATTTCGACCGGTATACACGCGACCAGTCAGTCGCAGTTACTTGAAGTGCTTGCTTGCTTCTTGGTCTCCATTCCCGAATCCGCTCGCTCGCGCGCACGTCGCTCTCTCCGCGCTCTCCGCTCTCTTCGCTCGCACGCCAGCGCCAGCTCCGCGATGGGCAACAACAACAGCAGTAGCAGCGCGCACGAGCTGCCGCCGGCGGCCCCGCACGCGCACGTCGACGACGCGGCGGCGGCGGCGGAGGAGGCGCCCGAGCCGGCCCGCCCGCTCTTCCGCGTGCTCTCGGCCGACCAGCGCGCCGTGACCTTCGACGAGCGCGTGCACCTGCGCGCGCCCGCCGCGGCCGTGGGCAGCGACCGCATCACGATCTCGGCGGCCGCCGCGATGTCGGGCTTCCGGCCGCTGCAGCGCGCCGCGACGTTCGACCCGCGCCTGCGCGCGCAAAAGAAGCTGCTCACCGCGGCCGACGTGCTGCACCGGCGCTACTTTAACGCGGTCGAGCGCCGCGCGAGCGACGCTGCGAGCCACCAGCTCTTCCGCATCGCCGAGGAGGACGCGAGTCTCCGGCCCGCGGTCGTCGTGCTCGACCCGTTCTCGACCGGCATGACGCTCGCCGAGGCTGTGCTGCGCCGGGGCTACGCCTGCGTCTGCGTCTACTCGGACACGCTCGAGGTCATGCGCGAGCTCATCAAGCATACGCCGCCGGCGCTCACCGCGCGCTTCGCGGCGGTCATCTTCCACGACGGCGCGCACGCGCACGCCGCCGAGGCGTACGCCGCGACTTGCGCCGCGCTGCGCGCTGTGCGCGGTGTCGAGATTATCGGCATCATCGCCGGCGCCGAGACGGGCGTCGTGCTCGCGGACCGGCTCTCGGAGGACTTTGGTGTGACAACGAACGGCGCGGCCGGCTCGGACGCGCGGCGTAACAAGTACCTCATGGGCGAGAAGGTGCGCGCCGCGGGCCTGCGCGCGGTGCAGCAGTGCGCGGCGACGACGTGGGCGCAGGTCGAGCGCTTCGTCACGCGCGAGCTGCGGCCGCGCGCGCCGTTCCGCGTGATCGTCAAGCCGAACGAGAGCGCGGGCAGCGACGACGTGTTCCTCTGCACGAGCCTCGACGAGGTCAAGCGCGCGTTCGGCAACATCCAGGGCAAGATCAACGGCCTCGGGCTCGAGAACACGGCGACGCTCGTGCAGGAGTTCCTCGACGGCACCGAGTACGTCGTGGACACGGTGAGCCGCAACGGCGTGCACAAGGTCGTCGCGGTCTGGGAGTACGACAAGCGCGTCGTAAACGGCGCGCCGTTCGTGTACTTTGGCGTGCTGCTGCGCGCCGCGGCGGGCGACGTGCTCGGGCGCGTCGCCGACTATGTGCTGAAAGTGCTCGACGCGCTCGAGGTCGTGCACGGCCCGGGCCACGCGGAAGTCAAGGTCGTGAACGGCGAGCCGTGCCTCGTCGAGATCGGCTCGCGCTGCCACGGCGGCGAGGGCACGTACATCCCGATCGTCGCGCGCTGCATCGGCTACAACCAGGTCGAGTGCGCGCTTGACGCGTACTTTGACGAAGCGGCCTTCAACGCGCTGCCCGACCGAGTGCGTACTTAGTGGGCTGTCGATCTCTGTGGTGGTGGGTGGCTACTGGACGGCTGAGTCACTGACGCGCTCTCTGTATGCTATGTCTGTATCAACAGCCGACGGAGCTCAAGGCGCACGGCTGCGAAGCCATGTTCGTGTCGTACGAGAACGGCGTGCTGGAGGGCTACCCGGGCATGCCAGAGGTCGAGGCCATGCCGTCATACGTCTCTCAGTGTCTGCACGCGAAGGCGGGCGACGAGCTCCAGGTCACGATCGACATGTTCACGACGCCGGGCTCGGTGCTGCTTGTGCACGACGACCCGGCGCAGCTCCAGCGCGACTACGACCGCATCCGCGAGCTCGAGCGCAGCGGGCTGTACGCTGTGGCGCCAAAGGCGCCCACGCCGCCGGCCGCTTACAAGAAGGTCGTGGTCGTCGTCGACCCGTTCTCGACCGGCGCCGTTGTCGCGCACGCGCTCATCGAGCGCGGCTACGAGTGCATCTGCGTGTACAGCGACAAGCTCGAGAACATTGAGCAGGTCGCGAGCCTGATCCCCGAGGGCCTCACGCTCACGTTCGCCGCGACTATCGCGTTCGACGGCAACCTGGCGCAGACTGTCGCGGCCGTGACGAGCGCGGCGCAGCGCATCGTGGGCGGCTCGGACCGGACGCTCGTGCACGCCGTGTTCCCCGGTGCGGAGCTCGGCGTGCGGCTCGCGGACGCGCTCTCGGAGGCGCTCGGGCTCGAGTGCAACGCCATGGAGCACTCGGCTGCACGGCGCGACAAGTACCTGATGGGCGAGACGCTGCGGACGCACAACGTGCGCGCGGTCAAGCAGGTGAAAGCGTCGACGTGGGCCGAGGCCGAGGACTTCCTGCTGCGCGAGCTCCGGCCGGCGCCGTTCGAGGTCGTGCTCAAGCCGCTCGAGAGCGCGGGCACGGAGGACGTAATCCTGTGCCTCTCGCTCGCGCAGGCCGAGCAGACGTTCCACAGCATCCTCGGCAAGATCAACGGGCTCGGCATCGAGAACAACGCGGTGCTCCTGCAGGAGTACCTCGACGGCGACGAGTACGTCGTGGACACGGCGAGCCGCGACGGCGAGCACAAGGTCGTCGCGGTCTGGAAGTACGACAAGCGCCGCGTGAACGACGCGGCGTTCGTGTACTTTGGGCTCTCGGTCACGCCCGCGGTGGGCGTCGTGAACGAGCTCATCGCGTACCAGTTCAAGGTGCTCGACGCGTTGGGCATCCGCAACGGGCCCGCGCACGGCGAGGTCAAGTTCTGCCGCGGCTCGCCCGTGCTCATCGAGGTCGGCGCGCGGTGCCACGGCGGCGAAGGCGCGTGGGTGCCGATCGCGAACAAGTGCGTCGGCTACAACCAGGTGGACGCCGCGATCGACAGCTACCTGGACCCGGCGGCGTTCGCCAAGCTGCCCGAGCGCGTACGTTGAGTTGTTGTGTGGCTGTCGACCGTGTCGACACTGTCGATTAGGAGGAGGGCGGTACTGACGACAGGATGTGTGTGTGTCTGTGTGTGTGGGATGGCGACAGCCGGCGACGCTGCTCGAGTACGGCTGCGAGGCGATGCTCGTGTCGTACAAGCACGGCGTGGTGAAGAGCATCCCGGGGCTCGCGGAGATCGAGCAGTTCCCGTCGTTCCTGAAGAAGGAGATCTTTGTCGGCGTCGGCGACACGGTGCGCCAGACGATCGACATGTTCACGACGCCCGGCAGCATCATGCTCACGCACGCGAGCCAAGAGGTGCTCGAGGCCAACTTGGCGCGCATCCGCGAGCTCGAGCTCGACGGACTCTTCGAGCTCGAGTAGAGCCGAGCCGAGCCGAGCCGAGCCGAGCCCGCAGCCACCTTCTTACCACCTCCCCCTAGTTCCTAATCTATCAAGTCGTCATCATCGTCGTCGTCGTCGTCTTGCTGTGTCCACTAAGAGGGCTACTTGAGCACCTGGTGCTTGAGGCAGTCGTTGATCTTGCACGACCGCCCTTCGTAGACGCACTGCTGGCAGAACCCGGAGCGCGTCTTGGCTGGCGACTTTGCGGCTCGCCGCCGGCTCGCATCCGCGTTCTTCCTATCGTCTGTCGGCCCGCGAGCTGGCGACCGCGCTCGCGCCTTTGGCCACGCGACGGTGCTCGCTGGGAGCGACGGCGGCGCGAGCGGCAGCAACAGCGTCGACGTGTGCGCGGAGGACGCAACGNGGGGCGAGCCCCGCGCGTACGACGCCCCGCCTGCGCCGGCCGGGTGCTGGAGGTGGTGCGGATGCCGGCGCGGATGGCGACGCGAGCGCGGCGGGTGCGCCAGCGTCGGCGTCGGCGTCTCGAGCGGGTGGCGGCGCGGGCGGTAGATCTCGAGCGCTTCTCGTGCGGACGACAGCGGCGATGCCAGCAGTGCGTCGCGCACGGAGGAGCTCCTGTCGAGTGCCAGCGACAGCGACGACACATCGGAACGCGCGGGCGGTGGTATCACTGGACTTGCAGGCACCTGGGCCGCCGCTGGCTTGTGCGGCTTGTGCCACGCTGCTTGGTGCGGCGTCTTGAGTAGCGTCAGCGACGACGACTCGGAAGCCATCGGGTCGCGCTCGCCGTCCGCAGACATTGTCGGGGACGACGGCTCCTGCTGTTGCTGTTGCTCGGATTGAACTGCTGTCGCTGGCGTCGAGGTCGGCGCGGCGTCATTCGCGACAAGATGGCGCTTCTGGACGTTGGGGCTCTTGCGGCTGTGTTCGTTCGAGCAACACGAGTGAGTGAATGGTGCCATGAACAACTGCGGTACCGGCGAATGGGGCGAACGCACCGGTGGCTGCCATTCGTCCGAGTGTCCTGGTTCGATGGCGGGACGGCGACCGGCGGGGGCTTCGAGTTGGGCGGGAACGAGTCGGTCCTGGTGCTACTGAGAGACGCGACAAGCAGGCTCTGTACGAACGACTGCGCGAGCTCCGCGCACACGGCGTACCGGAGATGAGCATTATCTGCACGAGGAGCTGAGCCGAGTGCGCCTTCTGTGTCGTCAGGTGCGTCGGCGACAGAATCGACAGGCGGGACTTCGAACTCGGCAGCGGCAAAGTGTGGGCTGTCCGAGATGTCGTCGTGGGGACTGAGAGGTGACGGCAGCTCTGGCTCGGTCAGCGGCGAAGTAGGCTCTGGCTCAACCGTCTCGTGGTGCTGAGCTCCGCCTTCATCCAGTGGCTCGGAGACGTCGATAAAGCCGACAGCTTGAAAGCTGTCGCTCTTGAACTCCGTCTGTGGTGCCTCTTGCCCTGCAGAAGCAGCAGCTCCGTTGATCGGATCGCTTGTCGCCTCTTGCTCGTATGGGGTCCCCGTGGTGTTGAGACAAGTGGGAGCTGTGGTCTCCGCGACGCGCTTCGCCGCGAGGGCGAACACTTGCTCGCTGGTCGCTCTTGCGATGTTGTTGATGAGCTGTCGTCGAGAGATCGGCCGCTTCGCTGGCGGCAAAAGCTCCGGCGTGCCGCTATCATTACTGTGGTCGTTCTCATCGTGTGCTGGCGCAGGCTCGTCAGGATGGGAGTGAGGCTCAGGCGCAAGATCTCCAGCAGGATCGACAGGATCGAGTGCAACAGCTGGAACAGGAGTATCAGCGCGGCCTGCGAGCCCCAACGCGACTGTGCTGACTGCACTCGCCACGACCTCGGTCGCAAAGGCTCGGACGAGATCGCCCAGCAAGCGCGGGGTGGTTTCGTCGGTGGATGTTCGCTCGTCAATGCGCGCTGCCCCGCCGCAGCTGTCACCCGGTGTCGAGCGGCGCTCTGCACCTTCAAGCCGCTCGTCCAGGACGACGCCACACACTCGGAGCACGAACTGCGTCGCGACGTCGCGAGCCAGGAGCTCCATCCAGCGCACACCCACAGACCCCTCGTTCGCTTCTTCGACCGCAACGGCTGCCAAGCTTCAGCCGTGACGCAAGGCAGAGAGAACACCGAATGAATGACACTCCCCGAGTCCCTCGCTCTATTTGCAGTTCGCATGGGACGACGGAGCTGTCGTTCAGGCCCACAACGACGACGTCGACGCGGGCTGCTGCCGCAGCGTTCGCGGCGAGAGCGGGCGGGGGCGAGGCGACACCATCTGCTGGAGGTCTCTGGCACCCGCGCGCGCTCTGCCCTGCAGCTTCGGGTCGCGGACGATCTCCTCCATGGCCGCGACGACGTCGCTCTCGCGCCGCGTGATCCCGCTCGCTGCCGCGAGCTGCAGCGCCGCGCTGTACGAGCGCAACGCGAGCTCGAGCTCGCTCAGGTGCTCGAGCTCAGCGCCGAGGTTGAAGTGCGCGACGAGCGCGAGCTGGACCATCCGCGGGGCGGCGCGGTCGTCGGACTCAGCGAGCAGTGCGAGCGCGGCCTTAGCGTGCTCGGCTGCGGCGGCGTGGCGCTGGAGCTGCGAGAGCACGGCGCAGAGGTTGAGGTGCGTCAGCGCCACTGCGTGCACGTCTTGAACGCCGAGCCCGGCTCGCTGAGCGGCAGCCGCCTGCTTGAGCTGAATCTTGAGCGCCTTCTCGAGACACCCGAGCGCGGCGAGCGGCTTGGCGGCCGCCTTGTGGAAGCACGCGAGGTTGTTGAGGCAGATGAGCCGGAGCTCGAGCCGGCGGCACGGGTCGCCGCCCGCCTCGGTGTCGTCTGCAGGCGCTGTGAGGTATCCGGACTGCCGCGTGTGCTGCTCCGCGCGCGCGAGCAGCTCCCCACAGAGCAAGAGGTCCCGAGCCGACAGGCGGTGCTGGAGCGCCTGCATCGCCACTTTGTTGCTCAGGAGCACGAACTCCTGGCAGCCGAGCTGGAACCTGGCGCTACCCACGCCGAACCCGTCCTTGTGGTCGAAGACGCGCTGCTCCGCGACAGTGAGCAGGTCCCCGAGCTGTACGAGCGGCACGCGGTCATGAGCGCGCACATCTGCGAGCGCAGTGGCGAGCGCCAGGATCGACTGCTGCTCCTCGAGCGTTTCCATGAGCAAAGCCAGCAATGCGAACGCGAGGCCGTGCACGACAATCGTGGCCCACGGAAGCGGATCTCGAGCATAAGACGCACTCGTCTTCCGAGTCTCAGATGCGCCTCCAGAATAGAACAAAGGTGGTGAGGGCGGCGAAGCGAAGCGAGAGCGAGTGCGCTCGTGCCACTCTCCACCAGACCCGAACCGGACGCGAGGCGCAGCTCCAGCACGCATGGACCCGACGCAGCGCCTCCGCCTTC
>SMMQ01000431.1:16000-29597 GCA_008271595.1 [Pythium] brassicae (nom. inval.) | reverse complement strand
AAGAAAGCCAGCGCGCCGTGCTGGTGCAGCACCATGCAGAGCGCGTCGACGTCCGAGAGCACGCCCGTGAGGTTGGACGCCGCCGAGAAGGCGCCAATGCGCAGCGGTCGGTGCGCGTGCTGCTTGAGCTCTTTCGCCAGCGTCGCCACGCACACTTTGCCGTCGTCGCCCTCGGGGATGATCACCATCTTCGCGCCGCTCTCGCGCCACGGCAGCAGGTTCGAGTGGTGCTCGAACGGACCCACAAACACCACGGGCCGCCGCTCCGGGTTCTTGTGCGCGCCGAGCCGCACTAGGTCCAGCATCGACACGAGCTTGTTCACGGCGCTCGTCGTACCATGCACGACCGTGGGGAGGATGCGAGCACGGGCTCGAACTGCTGCAGCGCAGGCAGCGCGAAGATCTGGCGCGTGACGACATGTTTCCCAGTCTTCTTCTTCGGCGACGTTGCCGTCGGCCGCTGGGCTCCCGTCGCGTACTGCTGCTTGTGGTGCATATACAGTAGAGAGCGGTGTGCTTGGACAACAGTTTGCAGTGGACGTGAAGCGAGAGGTGCGCAGGCGGCAGGTCCGGTGCTGCCGTGAACAGCGCGTAGTCCGTCGGAGCAGTACAGTAGTACCAAATTAGTAGGTGCCCTCTTTTCAACCCAAATTGGCGAAGTGGATCCCAGCTGGGGTAAAAGGTTAGTGACAGGCCTGTCAAAATCGAATGGAGATGCTCGATTCTGATCCAACACCTCATCCAACACATTCTTAGAAATTGTCAGATGGTATGACGTAGGTGTCCGACTTACGTGAACACGATAATGGATGATAGAAAACAGTCCGAAAGAGTTGGACAGAACGTAACAAGTATGACGTAAGTCGGACATCTACGTCATACTTTCTGAAAATATCTGAGAAAGTGGTGGATCAGGTGTTGGATCGGAATCAAACTCTTTTTCAAATTGAACAATGAGAATGAGTCGGAGATGTCGAGAAGAAACAATGCTCTTTTTACAGACCCAGACGAATGATATTCGACATTTATTCATAAAAATCAAGACCACATTCCTTTGTTGCTTTATTGACACTTTTAGAAGCACTCCTCACAATCGAATCGACGGCGTCGCACGCGCGCACGCACCCGACAGGCAGGGAGTCTCGACTGCACCCATGAGCTACAACGACAACAGCCGGCGCGGCGGCGGCTTTGGCGGCCGCAGTCGCGGGCGCGGGGGTCGCGGCGGCGGGCGCTCGTACTCTGGCGGCCGCGGCGGCTACGGCGGCGGTGGCGGCGGCGGTGGCGCGCACGGTCTTGGCAGCGAGATCTGCCGGCGCCACCTGGACGGCAAATGCGACTTTGAGGCCTCGAGCAACGGCCGCCCGTGCCGCTTCCCGCACTTTGTGCAGAAGATCGGGGAGGCGCGCGGCCACAGCGGCGCGGTCAAGGACGTGGCGATCTGGGCGGCGCGCCAGCAGCTCTTCACGTGCGCGGTGGACGCGACGATCAAGTGGTGGGACTGCGTGTCGTGGGCCGAGATCACGACGATCAGCGTCGCGGACAGCGCTGGCGGCAGCAGCAGCAGCAGCGCCAGCAGCGCCGTCGGCAGCGGTGGGTTTGGCAGCGCGAGCTCTAGCCGGAGCGGCGGCGGCGGCGCTGGCGGTGGCGGTGGCGGCGGGAAGGAGAAGGGCGAGGGCATTGGCGCGATGGTGCTCGCGGGCCCGTTCCTCTTTGCGGGCTTTGAAGGGCCGTTCCCGTTCAACCGGCAGCTCCCAGTCGGCATGATCCGCGGGTGGCACCTGGAGAACCAACAGCAGCCGCCGTACGAGTTCCGCGTGTCCGACTCGCTGCCGTTCGCGCACTCGCAGGGCGTCCTGTCGCTCACGGTCGCGACCGATGCCGCGGGCAACGCGACGCTCTTCAGCGGCGGCTCGGACGGGCTCATCCGCTACTGGCAGCTGGACGCAGCGACGAACGAGTTCAAGTGCCGGGGCACGCTCGAGGGCCACGTGCGCGGCGTCACGCGGCTCAAGACGTTCGTGGTCGGCGCGGCCTCGATGTGCGTTGTTGTTGCTGCTGTGTGTGGTGCGACTCGACTGGCGGCGTCGTGGGGCGTGATCCAGGCGTCTCACTCACTCTCGTGCTGGTGGATGGATGTGTTTAGCCTGGCGTCGGCGTCCATGGACACAACGATCCGGCTATGGGACCTGTCGACGAACCAGTGCGTGAAGGTGCTCGGCGCCGACGAGAACGGGCACACGAACGCCGTGATGGACCTCGAGTTCTGGGTGAACCAGGGCGAGACGTTCCTCATCAGCGGCGGGCTCGACAGCGAGATCATCGTGTGGAGCCTCGCGCCGCCGCTCCAGCAGCTCTTCAAGGAGACCCAGGACAACCCCGTGACGGCGCTCTGCGGCACCCAGGACGCGGCACAGACGCCTGTCCTGCTGGTCGGCACTTCGGTGCGTTTCTCCGCTTTAGTCGAGCGATCGATTGTCGCTCTCGTTGTGTGACTGTGGTGTTGGAGGGGAAGAGGAGAGAGAGAGAGGGATGCTGACGATATGCGACGACGACGACGACGACTCTGCTCACAATCTCTATTTCTCTCGCTTATTTGCTGCGTTCAGGACGGCGCGATCACAGTCAAGGAGCTCCCGTCGTTCGCGTACAAGACGACGCTCTCGGCCGCCGCGAACGTCGGACACCAGGACGCGGTGCGGCGCCTCGCGATCGGTCCGCTGAATACGTTCTTCTCGGTGGGCAACGACCGGAAGATGCTCGCGTGGCAGATCACGGGCGACTCGGCGGCGATCCAGTCCAAGTAGGAAGGCAGACGATGGGGAGGGACAGGCCGGCGTGAGTGTCGAGAGCGTCGAGGCGTCGCAGTCGCCTCGCGCTGTCGACCAACGTGGCGACCACCCGTCCGTCCGTGAAGCAGCTCTTCTCCGTTTCGACATCAGGGGCTGGAAGAAGAGTCGCGCTGGTGTCGCCTTTGGCAGAGCCAGGAAGTAGGGGGAAGCGTGTTGGAACGTAACATCACGGGCCATGCATCTGCAGTCAGCACGTGAGCTATCAGCAACTCACTCGAACCGCATGACCAACCAGTCTGATGAACCACACTGTATGCACTTTTGAAGAGTCCTCTGCACGACCCCCCTCGCTTTCTTTACCCACGACAGCGCGAGCAGCGACTGAACCAACACGTACCACCGCCCCTTCCCTTGGTGGCAACAGGGCGGTTGCTACCCGACTACCAATACGTCGTACGCGCTGCCTCGGACTGACCTACAAGAACAACTGCCAGTTTCGGGGCGCGAAATCTCGGGATACCCTCCTCACCCTTTCCACGTTGACGCACTCGGGGTACTTTGCTCGAAGCCACTTGAAGATCTCGTAGAACTGGCGAAGAACCGCTTCCCTGAGAACATCGTCTGTGTACGCAACCAGCTGCCTCTTGTGCAGGAAGAACAGCTTGTCGAAGTTGGAGAACTGCACTGCGTTCGACGTCGCGTACGCTGAACATCCTTCGGTTCGATGCGCGTCCAGCCACTCGAGCACTCGGACCGAGGTTGCGTAGTCCATTGCTTTGACAGTGCAGCCTTCGGATCGGTTCTCGTGCAGATACTGCACAACTTCAAGGTGGTCATGCTTTGCAGCCAAGTCCATCGCAGCTGCCGTGGATCCTGCAGCGTGGTGCTCTTCCAGCCACTTGACGACCTTGAGATGGCCGTGTGCCGCCGCATCGTCCATTGCCCGTGTCGTACAACCCTCCGATCGGTTCTCGTGCAGCCACTTGACGAGATCAATGTGGCCGTTCGCTGCAGCGCCATCCATCGCGTTCGTCGTACAACCCTCCGACCGGTTCTCGTGCAGCCACTTGACGACCTCGAGGTGGCCGTTCGCTGCCGCGTCATCCATCGCACTAGAGGCTGATACGCGGCCCGGGAAGTTCTCGAGGATCCACTTGACGATGTCCAGGTGACCCGCACGAGCTGCCGACTCCATCCACGCGTCCGTCGCGCGCGCCAACCCTCGGTCGTGGAGCCACTGGAGCGTCTCAACATTCCCCTCCAACTGGAGAAGCCCCTTCCATGCTTTGAAACGAAGTTGGTGAGTTGCAGCACCCATTCGCGTCCCAGAAGAGCTCTGCTTGGACTTTGGGAGGAGGTCGTAGCCAGCTTCTGCGAGAAACTTGGCCATCTCGAAGTGTCCACTCGTGATCAGCAGATGCACGTTGAGTTGCAGCGTGAAGGCCGTCTGTTGATCTGGTCCTGGAAGGCTGTTAGCGCCGTGCTCTTCACTGTGTCTTTCGTGCAGCCACCGCATCAGCTCGTCCTGGCCGTGCAAGGCAGCGGTGGCAAGAAACTGGAGGGAGAGCTTCGGCGAGCAGGAAGCCTGTGCCATCAGCCACTGCACGACGTGGAGGTGACCCGACGGCAGAGCTCTGTAGACCAAGTCGCTCGGGTCTACCATACTTGGGTACTTCTCCAGCAGCCACTGCAGCACGCGCAGTCGTCCGCGATATATCGCCACGACTATCGCATTCACCGGCGCCACGCTCGGACAGTGCTCGCAGCAGATCCAGCGTACGATATCCACATCGTCGCCACCTTCACTGCCGCAACCAACGCTTTCGACGCGAGAAACGCGCGGTAGAACGGGTCCATCAAAGGACTCGACCCAGTTGCCACTGCGAGCTCTTCGTGAGCCGCCAGTCGCTTGAGCATCCGCAATCCGAAGCCGTTCTCAGTCGCACGCTCCACTGTCCAGCGACTCGAGATGTCTCCTTCCAGATACGAACTCACGAGATCAACGACGTGTGGAAGAGACTCGACGGTAGACCCATTGCAAGTCTGGCGGCGGAACACGAGTGCGGCGCTCGTAAGTGGCTCGAGTGCCGTCGTCGTCAACTATAGCGACTGCTCTTGTCGCTGCTGCTGCTGCTGCTGGTGGTCGTGGTGTGTTTTCATCTTCTTCACTACCGTCGACATCGGAGGAGGCAGTCGGGCGGTGGTGCGGCTCGAGCTGGGGCTTGGGACTGGAAATTGGGAACTGTCGTGAAGCGGAGCTGCGACTTGGCGTGGATGAAATGGAGAAATCAAGGGTGAAAAAAAAACTCTGACTTTTGTCACGTACCACCAAATGCTGTTTGAAGGTAAATCCAACCATTCTGTCAAATCTCAAGGTTTACCTCGGGGTTTACCTGAGTCGCATTACTTGACTCGACTCGTCCCGAGTCGGCTTTGTCGGACGAGTCGAGTCAAGCAAGCAAGGTGACAATTCAGTACGACGATGTGAAGAGCTCCTTGCTACTTCATTATAGAAGCAATCACACATGCCTTCGACCACGAGCACGTTTGTAAGCCTTAAAGACTGCTGCATCAAGACGCGCTTGTCGTCACGCTGGGGACGGAACTCGAGCCGACACCCTGGAGATCGAGTGGAGCATTGCTCACGATCTCAAGTGCAGATCCGGGCGGTCCGGCGCTCTTCCGCCGCCGGATGCGCGCAAGGCGGAAACGAGCCCCGTAGCTGAAGTCTCCTTGTCAAATTAGCAACGGAGCGTCCAGCAAACGACTCCAGAGCGTCGAGCTTCGTCAGCAGGCGCCGGCGGCTTGTGATTTCGACAGTCTGCATCCACGCGTCGTTGTCGCTCTGGTGCCTATTGACGGCCCGGTCGTCGACTCTGTAAAGTTTCGCAACTTCTTGTCGAAGCGACGCTGCAGTTTGCTCAGCGGCTTCGCGTGCTCTGCGCGCATCACATTTTGTGGTCCGTGGAGTTGCTCGTTCAATGCCATGATTGCCCGTAAAGCGAGCGCTGTATCTCTTGCTGGATCATCTCCAGCTCGATCTGGACGATAGCCACCATGTGCTCTGGCGTCGCTTATAATGACGTTGTCCACTGGAAGGCGGCAGTTGTTGCACTCGGTTTGTTCGCCGTCGCTCCTCCTGACACACGAACACGTAGCGACAGCAATACGTCGTGCAGTGGCTGATGAGATGTGTTCGATCCGAGCTCGTCGCGCAGTGTGAGGTCAACGTCGGAGGTCACGAATCCGACAAAGTAGCCAGCGCCGTTCTTCTCGACGAGTTTGACCTCTCTCACGGCCAGCGCGACGTCGTTGTCTCCTTTGCGCAGCAGAATGTCTACAGCGATCACTATGATGCAGTGGAGATTGCAATCGAACAACCTTGGACTGCCGGAGTGATGACTGAGGAAGCACACATATTGTACCTGAGGTCGTACAAGCACAAGACAGGTATCTCTCCGAAGTACTGGAGTCAAAGGGTTCTGCAGCACCCTCGCAGATGGTTGAAAACTTGACTATTGCTTTCGAGTTCGCTGGAGGTTGCGATAAAGTGCCTGTGTACCACGAAGGCTCACTGTGTGTTACGTCACCAAGATGATCTGTGTTCGCGCTCGTACTACAACTGACCGATGCGAGGCTGGTTGGGCTCGAACTGCATGAACATCGCCCACTTGCCCAATTGCGTCTTCTCACTGACGGACTTGAATGCCGCTGGATGTGGGTAGTTGGTGCGCAGCCACTGGAAGATCTCGAAGTGGTGCATCGACACGGCCTTCGAGGCAGCTGCACGGGTGAAGTGGTCGATCCCCTCTTGCTTCAGGAACAGGAGCTTCTCGAAGTTTCCTCTTGACGCAGCACCCACCATTGCGACCTTCGTGCAGCCTTCACTTCGATTCTCGTGCAGCCACTGGAGGACCTCGAGCGAGTCGGATAGATCCATTGTCCTGGTAGAGCAACCCTCCGTGCGATTCTCATGCAGCCACTTGACGATCTCGAGGTGGCCGGAACCTGCAGCCAAGTCCATCGCCTCCTGCGTGCAGCCTTCCGTGCGGCTCGTGTGCAGCCACTTCACCACATCCAAGTGTCCGTTCTCAGCTGCGCTGTTCATCGCCTCCGTCGTACAGCCCTCGGTCCGATTTGCATGCAGGAACTGCATGACATCCAAGTGGCCACGTGATGCCGCAACGTCCATCGCTTGGGTCGTACATCCCTCGGATCGGTTCGCATGCAGCCACTTGACGACTGCGAGGTGTCCGTTCCGAGCAGCTCCGTCTATCGCGCTCGTTGAACAGCCCTCCGTTCTGTTCGCGTGCAGCCACTGCACGATCTCCAAGTGCCCGTTCTGGGCCGCTCCGTCCATCGCCTGCGTCGTGCAGCCTTCGCTTCGGTTATCTTGAAACCACCTCACCACTTCCAGGTGGCCGCTCTTGGCAGCGCCGTCCATCGCGTCCACGGTGCACTTGCCTTCAGGTATAGTGCTTGTGGATCCACTTGACGATTTCCAGGTGTCCAGCAGAAACTGCACCGTTGATCCAGGAATTTTCATCCACTGCAAGCTGCTGTGTCCGCAGCCACTTGATCATCGCCAGGTTGCCGCTGATCCCACGGTACGAAACCTCCCACATATCAGAGCGAACAAATTGGTATCCTTGGTCAACGAGGTACTTGGCGACCTCGAAGTGTCCGGACAGGATCGCGACGCCCAGACTTCGTCCCGAGAGCTTAGACGCTTCTAAAACGCGTCTCGGAGCACACTGTCGCAGCTGCTTCTGCAGCTGCTCACGAAGGAACTTCACGACCTCGAGATCGCCGCGACTTGCTGCTCCAAACAGCAGACTCTCGGGTCGTCCGACTTCGATCTTCAGGTACGAAAAGATTCACTGCATAATGTCAGTCTGTCCGCCGTTCGCCGCCTCTTCCAAGACGCTGCTAGTCAGCTCCATGTTCGGGTACCGCTCGTTCAGCCACTGCAGCACGCGCAGTCGACCGGATCGCGCCGCTTCAATCATCGCATTCACCGGTACCATGCTCGGACAGTCCTCGCAGCAGATCCAGCGTACGATGTTCACGTAACCGCCACTCTTCATAGTTGCAACCAGCGCCTTCAAAGCGAGGTACGCGCGGTAGAATAGGTCCATCGGTGAACGCGAACCAGACGCCACTACGAACTTTTCGTAAGCCGCCAGTCGCTTTAGCATCCGCAGTCCAAAGCCGTTCTCCAACGCGCGTTCCATGGTCCATCGGCTTGGAATGTCCCCTTCCAGGTACGAAGTCAAGAGCACGACGACATGCGGAAGGGCCTCGATGGCAGAGCCATCGCCAGTCTGGCGGCGGCGGAACACGAGTGCGACGCTCGTGAGTGGCTCGAGTGTCAGAGTCGTCAGTGGCTGCTCGTGTGGTGATGGTGGGTTTTCCTCTTCTTTTCACCACCGTCGACATCGGAGGCAGGCAGTCAGGCGGTGGGGGCAGCTCGATCTGGAGCTTGGGGGGGTTGGATCTTGTGGCGAGTCGTTGTGAAGCGGAGTTGCCGCTCAGCTTCGACTGCTTGCGATGAGAACTTGAAATGGAGAATGCCGGAAAACACACAACCTCGTTTTTGTCACTCACCACCGATCAATGGTCAAAACAGAGCATCCATCCTCAAAAAGTTTCGCAGCTCTTCACCACAATCAAGCGCAGTTTCCTCTCGCAATGCGCCACCTCGAGCGGCTTACGAGTGTCCGCGTCGTGTTCCTCAACGTCGCGAGCGAAAGCGACCGTGACGACGACTGCTTCTGGAAGGGGATGCCGCACGTTGTGGCTCTCGTGAGTTCGTATCTGGATGGCGCCATCCCGAGCCTGTGGACCATGGAGCGAGCGATCGAGAACGGCTTCGGACTGCGGATGATCAAGCGACTGGCGGTTCACGAAGAGCTCGCAATGGCGTCAGGCGCTCGCAACTCTCCGATAGACCCGTTCTACCGCGCGCTTCTCGCATCGAAAGCGCTGGTCGCGGCAGTGAAGAAGCGCGACGACATTGACGCTGTGCGCTGGATCTGCTGCGAGTACTGTCCCAGCGTGGTGCCAGTGAAGGTAATAGGGAAGGCAGCTTCGCTCGGCAGACTGCGCGTGCTGCAGTGGCTAAGCACACGGTACCCGAGCGTTCCTCTCGGCCGCTACGTCATGACGCTCGCTGTCCGTGGCGGACATCTGAATGTTGTGAAGTGGATCTCGACTCGACTCCACGACCATCCGTTCGACGTCAGGCAATTGATGAGTGTAGCAGCAAGTGGCGGGCACATCGACGTTGTGCGATGGCTGCACGAGCTGTGGGTCCCTGCTATTCAGGATCCGTTGAGCGATGAGTACTTGTACCGCAACCGCCAAGCGCTCGGGAACGCGATTGCGCACAGTACCTTCGAGGTCGCCAGGTTCCTCGTCGAGCACGGATACGAACTCGATCCGATGCAACGGAGAAGCGCCTCGCAGAGCGCACGGAGCGGCGACCTGAAGATGCTCGAGTGGCTGCACGGATTCGGGTTCACACAAGGCACGTCCGGTTGGATCGAAGTTGCAGCTGCCTCTGGCCACCTGCACGCCGTCCAGTGGCTCCACAAGAACGTCCCGGACATCGTGTGCGACGGCCACCCGATCGACTGTGCGGCAGGCGGAGGGCATCTCAGGGTCGTCCAGTGGCTGCACACAAACCGCACTGAAGGCTGCACGGCGTGGGCAATGGATGCGGCAGCAGCGAAAGGCAGTCTTGAGGTCGTACAGTGGCTGCACGGGCACAGAACGGAGGGCTGCACACAGCTGGCGATGGACGGTGCAGCGGCGAGCGGGCACCTTGACGTTGTCCAGTGGCTGCACACGAACCGCACTGAAGGCTGCACAAGCACGGCGATGGATCGAGCAGCAGATGGGCATCTCGCCATCGTTCGCTGGCTGCACGAGCATCGGACCGAGGGCTGTACGACGAGAGCGATGGATGCGGCGGCAGCAGGCGGTCATCTTAAGATTGTGCAGTGGCTGCACACGCACCGCTCGGAAGGCTGCACGACGGATGCGATGAATGGAGCTGCGAAGAACGGTCACCTCGACGTCGTCAAGTGGCTGCACGAGCATCGGAGCGAGGGCTGCACGGCTGCTGCGATGAACTACTCGGACTCGCTCGACGTGCTCGAGTGGCTGCGCGCGAACCGATCGGAAGGGTGCACGCTTTTCGCTACTGCTGACGCAGTTCTTGTCGGGAACTTTGAGAAGCTGCTGTTTCTTCAGGAGCACGGTCTCGGCGTGTTCTCGGAGAGGTTAGCGACCGTCGCACTGAAGTACTGCAACTTCGAGATCTATCAGTGGCTGCGCGCGAACTTTCCAGTCTGTGTTGAAGCGCTAAAGCTGGCGAAGGAGGCTCTGTCAGAAGGAACACGGCAGACAATGTTCCTGCGCTTCGAGTCTGGGAGCGACCGGTGAATGCGGTAGTCACCACCGCGTAATCGCGACGCGACGTACTGAAGCATAGGTTCCAGATCCTAACTTGCCGCTGCCCGCAATGCACAGCAATTCAATGAACTCAAGTCAAGGCGGTGGTGCTTTGGTGCGTACTCGAAAGTGAATCCAACTGAGACGAGTGTGAAATTTGCTGAATATCTTTCCAGCGATCGTTTCTGTGTCGAACGCTCAGCGATTTTGCTTGACGACGGTTCCTGCTGAAGCGCTCGGTTGTGTGGCACGAAGGCTGAGGCGTGTGCAGTTGCGACCTCAACGTCTGAGCCTCGCGCACGTCGTCCAACTTCATCCACTCGACAATGTATCAAGACACTATGGTGACGCACTTAGTGACCTAATCACGTAGATGTTTGAACTCGAACCACAGCGAGACACAGCAACCTCACCAACTCGTGCCGCCAACTTTCTTGCTTATGCTAGCTGCTCCAAGCGTGCCAATTGCTCCACAAGTGCGTGGGATTTTCATATCAGGCGGTATCCAGCGCTGACCGCAAGATCCAATCGCGAACCCTCGGATCCGCTCCACGCGCCGTAGCTCGGTGATAGTCGGTGACTTGAGGCTCGTGACAGCGTGATCCAGCGGTGTCAATCCCTCGAAGTCGGCAGCCTCGATGTCGGCACCGTCCGCCAGCAGCACACGCACGATGTCGGTATCCGATGCTTCGCATGTGGCTACGTGAAGCGGGGTGCGATCTTCGTCTGTTCGAGCGCCACACTGGCACCGCTCTCCAGAAGCTGCACCACTGTCGTTTTGGTTCCGAGGAATGTGGCTTTGTGCAGAGAAGTGTATCCTCCTCTCGTCGGAGGCGCGAGATTGACGCCATCCCTGTGCGATAACAACACCGCGACGATATTGTCGGCGACGGTGCTGTCGTCGTTATCGTCTCTGGTAATCGCCGACGAAAGTACAGTCTCCCCATGATCATCGAACGCATTCAAGTCTGCGCCGCGTTCCAACAGCTCGATCACAATCTTGACATAGCCAAGCGAAGCTGCATGATGCAGAGGAGTCGTCGAATCGGTGCGTTCGACTGAGTTCACGTGTGCTCCGTGCGCCAGCAGCATCATCACGATATTCTTGAAGCCATAATCGACGGCTCCAATCAACGAAGAGTCCATTGCGTTTGGATCTGCTCCGTGAGCCAAGAGTGCCGCGACGATATCCGAATGGTCTTGCACCGCAGCCCGGTACAGTGCCGTTCTCCCAAACCGGTCTGTAATCATCGGGTTCGCTCCATTCGCGAGCAACTCCGAAACAATGTGCTTATGCCCCTGATCGCACGCTCGATGAAAAGGAGTGTCTCCCGCTCGGTCAACTGCGTCTGCATCGGCACCGTTCGCGAGTAAATTCATGACGATGCCAACGAAGCCGCGTCTGACAGCAAGATGGAGAGCAGTCTCGCCATTCTCCCATCGAGCGTTCACGTCCGCTCCGTTGCTCAGAAGCAGTGCGACGATGTCCGTGTATCCATGACCCACCGCGTCGTGTAAAGGAGTTGATTCGTCGACGGCCGAAGCGTTCGGGTCCGCACCATGTGCAAGCAAAGCTGCAGCGCTGGCACTGCACCCACTGCTAGCAGTCGCTTGCAGTGCCCGAGTCCACTGGTTCTTGTCTCTCGTGTCCAGGTCTGCACCAAGCTCCAGCAGTTTCTTCACGACCAGAGGTCGCCGAAAGCGTGCCGCGATGAACAGCGGAGTGGCCAGCTCCCCCTCGACCCTCGTGTTGACGTCCGCGCCATAGTTCGCCAGCTCAGCTACAACGTGGACATGTCCATTCGCTGCCGCCACGTGGATTGTCATCCACTGATTGTGACTTTCGACACCACTCGTGAGCGCGTCTCTTGTCAGCAGCTCGACCACGACATCAAGTTGACCCTCTTGAGCAGCCAAGTACAGCGGAGTCTCGCTGGTTGCTGTCACTGCGTTTACGCCTGCACCACAGTCCAGCAGTGTTCTGACGACATTTACATGCCCGCGCTTTGCGGCGAGGTAGAGCGCGGTGCAGCAACTGTCCTTGATATTCGCGTCCACTTTCGCCCCGCTCACCAGCAGCCTCGTCACGATCGCGGTGCGTCCCCTCGCCGCCGCGACGTGCAACGGAGTTTCTCCACTCGCAGCCACCGCACTCGCGTCTGCATAGCGCCTCAACAACTCCTCTGCGGCGCGCTCGCAACCTGACGCCGCTGCCATGTGCAGCACCGTCCATCCGGAGTCGGCCTTCACACCCGAGTAGCGCGAGAAAAGAGCGACCACAACGTCTTCGCGTCCCGCTTGGATCGCGACCAGCATCGCAGTCTCTTCACCGCCAATCATCGCTTCTGTAGGAAGGTTCTTGTCTGCAAACCTCTCGGTCGATCCCGTCGTAGCTTCTTCGTTCGGCCTAAGACTGATGATGGTTCTGCTTTGCGAGCGTCGCTTCTCGAGCGGCGGCTTCTTCTCTTCGCAAACGGCACAACAATCCGAGATCGTTCAGTTGATTGGTGGACCTTAACTGCATGATTCTGGCACTGAGCGAACATTGTAGACTCACTCGCGGACCCATGTTGCAACGCCCTGAAGCATAGGTTCCACTTTCCATCTTGCTGCTGTTGTGCAATGCTTGGTAGCAGGTGGTGCTCATGTACGAACTACTACTACTAGTACTCCAACGTGCATGTAATGAAGCGAAGGCGAAGGCGAAGGGGTCTTGATCATCTTTCTTTCGATTGACCGTGTCCGTCTCGAATCGATAGCGAGATTGACAGGAGATCCGAGGCAGCAAACTTGTGATATCATGTTCTTCGTACTGTAGTACCAGTACTCGAAGTTTGTGACCGTGATTTCAACAGTCCGATTCGATCCGAACATCTATGTTCCTCCAATGTTGACGCACTTGGTGCTGTTTGGTGCCTTGTCGAAGGACTCGCTGCTGGAAGCGAGCGCCTAGAGGAGCACCAAGTCTCGGTGATAGAGGTTGCGTTCGTATCGCGGTCAAACTTGTTTGTGCACCCGTCGCCTTTGATATTCTACTTCGTGTTCGCACGGGAAGAAGATGGAGCCCTGAGTGAGGGTATTCGCTGCCAGATCACAGCCTTTTTGCCACATCGAAGTCGTCCGCGACGTGGCCTGTACCTTGCGCGTTCATTGCGCGTGCCAGACTCGGCCTTTCGATCCCTCCACCTCCGTGACAGGCTCAAGTACAATCGACAACCGAGTCTCGGTCGTTCACCCCGAGATCACGACAGAGCCCACCCTCTAAAATTTGCTATCCTCGCGTCATTCGACATTCCATCTTGGTATTACAATGCTAATATCTAAGTCGCATGTCCAGCCCCAATTTA
>SMMQ01000431.1:0-13125 GCA_008271595.1 [Pythium] brassicae (nom. inval.) | reverse complement strand
GGGGGGGGGGGGGGGGGGGGGGGGGGGGGGGGGGGGGGCTCTTAGTGAGCAAGCGAAGCGTACCAGCGGCGCGCTCGTGAAGGATGGAAGCTTGTACTCGGGCGAAAGCGGGTTGCACACACGATTGGTTCGGAACCCGGACGGCCGTGAGTTTGACCCTTTCATACAACGCGAACGCCCGGTCAGTCTCCCAGCACATCGTGCAGGAACAGCTCCAAGTGGTGCTACCTTCGATCGGGAGCTGCTTGAACCGATCTTCGTCGCCGACACATCGATTCTTCGGATGCAGTTCTTTGCTTACGGAGCCGCGGATATCGTGAGCGTCGTAGAAGTGTGGCTTGTTCACGAAGACGTGGTTCTTGAGCAGCGGTTTAGCACCGGCGATGTCGGCGATGTCGTTCGTTGTGCGCAAAGGTGGCTTCTGTGGCGGCTGTCGCTCGAGCGCGAGGAAGTGGTGCAGGCGCTGCTGTTGGTGGTGGTAGCTCCCAGCTCCGAGGTTGTCATGAAGGAGCTCCATCTCACAGCGCCGAGTCTTGCGGAGGAGGAGAGCAGTGGCTCACTTTCAAACTCATCCGCGTTGAGAGCCCGACGAGTTCTAACTTTGGCCAATCGGTTCGGTACTGAAAGTGTTAGGTGCACTTGTTGTATTTACCCATTTTTGCAATTTTCTGTTCGTACAAATTTTGACCAGGAACCCGATCCAGCCAACCTCGTGTCGTCCTAGTACCAAGTAGTACGACGACTTAGCGAGCACAAGCACATGTAGATCAGTCGAAATCGCACCAGTTGACCTTCTTTGACAAGCTAAAGCTCGCAAGGATGCAAATCGCCTTGGGCAGCAGTGCAGATCAGTCGCGGTCTGGGAGCGATCTGAATTGATCCAACTACAGTATTCTGTTCGCGCACAATTCTCGGCTCTCCAGATCTCGACCATGCACGACAACCACGATCGACGGCACCACTTCGCCCGAGATGTTGCGGTTGTTGGTTGGTACTGTCGCTTGTTACAGTAATTGAGAGTCGTCGAAAGTTGGTGTTCCTCGAAGCCTGCGCCAGTGGACCACAGACGCTTAATCGACGTCACATCGAGATCATCCCGATCTGCGTGTAATTGACAACAGGTCAGCGGATTCACGATCCGAACGTCGGATACAAGACCCACGTTGCTATGCTCGTTCGGTCACATCCATGAGTTCTCGGAGGAGACGGCCAGAGCAAGGTCGAAACTGAATCGAGCACTTCGAGACGAGACGAGGCGAGGCAAGTCGGCAACGAAAGATACTCTCCCAAATCTGAAATCAGTTCGTGTTGCGGCACACCAACTCTTCCCCACCTCTTTCCACCGTCAACAAGAGTGCCGCTGTGTGTGAGATCTCTTTCTGACTCTGCGTCAACGACAACGCATGCGTTGTCGTGACTGTATCGCGTTCGTTTCTGCCTTCCGAGCCGGAGATCCATGTGTGTTCCGTCGTCACTGTTGCACTGTCGTTGTCAGGCCCACAATTTTGTGTCATGACGGTAATAGCGGCCACGTCATTCGAATTTAATTCCCGTGGTCAAACCAGCAAGTCCTCCTCCATCCTTCGAGGAGGCGTCAGCGCCTCAGCCATCCACCACGAGCCTCCGCCGGCCAGGCCAGGGTGCCGCCCCCCAGCCACCACCTAACTTGCGCTCCTCCGTGCACGCGCACAAGACGCTCTCCAGGCCCAAACTAGCGACCCGACCGCGAGCCCTCCCATGGCTCTCGAGCCGCTCGCCTGCGCCGCTGTCGTGTTTCGCAGCTGCAGCCACCACTTGGGCACGCTGCCGCACGTCGTGGACCTCGTGAGCGCGTACCTGGACGGCGCGATCCCGAGCCGATGGAGCATCGAGCGTGCGTGTGAGAAGGGCTTTGAGCTCCGCATGCTGCGTCGCTGGGCGGCCCACGAGGCCGCGGCGGTGGCGACCGGCGCGCGCCCGCCGATGGACCCGCACTACCGCGCGTACCTCGCGGCCAAGGGGCTCCTCGCGGCCGTCCGGAACGACGACCTCGACGTCGTGCGCTGGGTGTGCGCCGAATACTGTACAGACGTGGTGCCGGTGGCAGCGATGGTCGAGGCCGCACGGCTTGGGCGCCTACTGCTGCTGCAGTGGCTCTTCGCGGTGCACCCGAACGTCGAGCCAAACAACCACATTGCGGACGCGGCGGTACGCGCCGGGCACCTCGACGTGCTCCAGTGGATGGTCGCGCGCACGCCGATCTCGGCTGAGCAGGCCAGCTACCTCATGGGCGACGCCGCGACGTACGGCCACCTGCACGTCGTGCACTGGCTGCACGAGCTGCATTGCCGGCTCGCGCCCGGGGTGGGCCCTGGCGCAGCGGCCGCGGCCCTCGAGGGCGGCGTCGACGGCAGCGCGATCGGGAGCGCGATCACGAACGGGCACTTCGAGGTCGCGGTCTTCCTCGCAGCGCACGGGTACCCGTTCGACAGCCGCGACCGGTGGCGGATCGCCAACTGCGCAGCCGCGGGCGACCTCGTGATGGTCCAGTGGCTGCACGCGCAGCAGTTCACGCGCGGCACCGAGGGCTGGATCAATGTGGCGGCGGCCGCGGGCCACCTGCATATCGTGCAGTGGGCCCACGCGACGCTGGCCGACAACGTCTGCAGCACCGAGGCCATGGACCGCGCGGCGGCGAACGGCCGTTTCGACATCGTCCAGTGGCTCCACGCGCACCGAGGCGAGGGCTGCACAACAGCGGCCATGGACCTCGCGGCCGCCGACGCGCACCTCGACATCGTGCAGTGGTTGCACATGTACCGGCGCGAAGGCTGCACGGTCATGGCAATGGACAAGGCCGCGACGAACGGCCACCTGCACGTCGTTCAGTGGCTCCACGCTTATCGGAATGAAGGCTGCACGGCGCGCGCGATGGACGGCGCGGCCGGTGGCGGCCACCTGCACATCGTCCAGTGGCTGCACACGCACAGGAACGAAGGCTGCACGACCACAGCGATGGACGCGGCGGCTGCCGGCGGCCACCTGCACGTGGTTCAGTGGCTGCACACCCACCGGCAGGAGGGCTGCACGACGTGGGCGATGGACTCGGCCGCCGAGAAGGACCACCTGCACGTCGTGCAGTGGTTGCACGTGAACCGGCCCGAAGGCTGCACGACCCAGGCCATGGACCTCGCTAAGTCGGGGCGGATGCTGCGGTGGCTGCACGCGCACCGGAAGGAAGGGTGCAGCCACCTGGCGATGGAGAACGCGGCAGCGACCGGGAACTTCGAGAAGCTCCTGTACCTGAAGAAGAAGCGCCTCGACAGCTTCGACGAGCAGTGCGTGGTCGAGGCGCTCGAGGAGCACCACCTCGAGATCTACCAGTGGCTGCGCGCGAACTACCTGCGGCATTTCCACGTGAACCGCGTCCAGCGCAACTACGCGCGGTACGGCGGGGTCTGGTTGATGTTCTTCGCGTTCGAGTACGGGCGCCGGCACGGCCCCGGCGCTGCCGCCCGCGAGACGGCTCGGGATAGATAGAAACTGGTGGTGGTGAAGTTGGTTGTTGTTTGATTAGAAATGATTATACACGCGGGATTGTGGCTCAAACGACAGTGTCGGCTCTGTGCGTTCTTGTGAACACTTGAACAAGCACGCAGTCGGCAAATTCTTGTGATCCGACACATTCTTATGCAGAGGTGCTCCCAGTACGACGAACTCCGGAGCCGCAATTGTGTCCGAACCGTGTATTACAGATACCGATATGACACGATTTTGGGTCTACAGAAGTGTACTCGTTCAACTTGTGCAGTCATTTTCATTCATCCGGTTCGGCGGAGGGGAGCGCGAGAAATCACGGAAAAATTGTGCGCCGAAGACAAAGCGTTCGTTCAGAGAGGATCTCGGAGCAGCAACAGTAGTTATTCATGCCCCCAACGCTCGCCATTGTTTAAGTTTTATGAGTACTTTATCAACAAAACTGCCGCCTTGCCGACTTGCGTAGTCTCGAAGTGCTCGGGTCAGTTTCGACCTTGGCTCAGGCCGTCTTCTCCGAGCGTCCGAGTGTGCAACGTGTGCCTTGTATGCAACGTGATTCTGGCTGCAACCATTGCCAATTACACGCAGAACGGAATGATCTTGATGTGACGTCGACTACACGACTGCGGTCCATTGGTACAGGCTACGAGGAACACCAGCTTTCGACGACTCTCGATTAACAGGATACCCTGACTCGCGCGATATTTCGCAGCCAACAACTGCAACATCTCGGGCGAAGAGGTGCTATCGATTTCGGTTGTGGTGCGTGGAGCACTGCGTCCAGCCCTCGTGCAGCCGGTGCAGCCCCGATTTTTGATGCATATCCGATCAACCCAGAGTGTTTCTACATCGTGTGTGCAAGCCCTGTTCGTGTGTGAGCTCATGTCTTGACTCCACCCTGAGACGAACTTGTACTGCACAGTACCAATACGAGCTGGCATTAGTACGTGGTAAATTACTCGTACTGTGAAGAATTTATCCAGCGGCGTCAACTCGCGTCCTTTCGTGTGCAGGAGGAACCAAACGGACATCCATCCAGCATCGCTAGCTCGGATGGCATCGGGAAACCTTCCAACTCGATTTGAAAATCGAATCGCGAGTCGGAGCGGAGGCTGTACATGTACGAGTGCAGTGCACTCAGTGCACCGCGGGCGGCGAGTGATACTGTATTAGGACGTGGAGGAGATGGTCCAAGCGGAAGTGGCGGAAGCCGCAGCTGTCGGCAAACGAACGGGGCCTCCGCGCGAGTGCCTTCATGCTCGGCGCACTCGCAATCGCAAGGATCAAACAAACTCTCAGAGGTAATTCCACGACTCTGCGAGTGAAGAAGTCTTCATGGGATTTCGCTTCGATATCTTCCGGCGACGCCGAGCAAACAACTGAAAAACTTAACTGCAAAGCAGAGACTGACGGTTGTGGGAGCTTCTGTTCCAGTAGACCGTACTGTAGATGACGGGAGATGCGTTTTCAGTTTGCGCACGATGTTTCACCGAGTGACTCGATCCAGTAAGTTTGTAAGGACGGACGACTTGCATTCAGATCGATGCACACGCTTTTGCCTCGAGTAGAGAGAGTAGTTGCAGTGGAGTCTAGTGACTGGAGATCGGACTCGCACACTGATGCCACTGAAGACTCTCATAAGCAGGACACACGTTTGTCTGAAAGCGGAAGTGTGTTCAGTACACTTCGAACCACTACTGGCTGGTTGTACTAAATTGTAAGAAGTAGTACAGTTGCTAGTTCCCGCGTAGTTACGACGCAGTTGGCTCCATCTCTTCTCAATCTAAGAGTTCTGTTGGCTGGGTAGGCGATATACTGTGCTTGTTGTGCTTGTTGCATTCCAGAACGAATCGCACGGCACACCATTGCTCTGTGAATCTCTCCTTACAGACCAGGGCCATGTTCAGGCTCGATATGTACAGGCGACCGAACGCGACCAAGTCAGAGCAGGCCATGCACATCTAACGTGGGTTTACCTAGCTTCGAACGTTGTAAGCGTGCGTCTCTTGTCGTGATAGCTAACGCAGACACCGTCGAGGATCGCAGAGTTCGCACATCCGTGCTTCTCCAGCTGCTAGCGCACACAGTGGTGTGATTCAGCAGCAACTGGGTCTTCATGGCCTCGCCACTCTCAAGCAACATCAAAAGGCGAATCATATCAAACTCTATCCATCAGAGAAAATGTTCATGACATCCAGTCAATCAAGCATCATCTGGAAGAACCAGAACTACCCCTAAGGCCATCTTTGATGCGCTCTACGACATCGCGCTGCAGCTCCGCCTGCCAACAAGTTGGGATGTGCGGTCGATCTACAACTGCACCCGGAGACGTTGGCTGGCCTCGAACTGCTCGAACATCACCCACTTGTTCGATTGCTTGCCAAAGATGTTGGTGGCTCTCATGACCGACGTTGTGTCTGGGTAGTTGGCGCGCAGCCAGTGGAAGATCTCGAAGTGGTCGTTCTTCACGGCTTCATAAGCACCTCGACTGGTGTAACGGTAGATCCCTGCTTGCTTCATAAATAGCAGCGCCTCAAACTTGCCGCCACACGCAGCATTCTCCATCGCAGCTTCTGTGCAGCCTTCGGTCCGATTCTCGTGCAGCCACCGGAGGATCTCGAGCGAGGCGGCTGTATCCATTGCGCTTGTAGTGCAACCCTCGTTGCGGTTCTCGTGCAGCCGCTTGACAACGTCGAGGTGGCCACGGTTGGCAGCCCATTTCATCGTTGAATGGGAGCATCCTTCCGTGCGGTTCTCGTGCAGCCACTTGACGATCTCGAGATGTCCGAAAACTGCAGCAAAATGCATCGCCTCTCGCGTGCAGCCTTCCGTGCGATTCGCGTGCAGCCACTTCACCACATCCAAGTGTCCGTTCCCTGCGGCGCCGTCCATCGCCGCCGTCGTGCAGCCTTCGGTCCGGTTCGCATGCAAGAACTTCACGATCTCCAGATGTCCGTTCAATGCGGCTTTATCCATCGCATCCGTTGTGCAGCCCTCGTTTCGGTTCGCGTGCAGGAACTTCACGATCTCGAAGTGCCCGTTCGCAACTGCGTTATTCATCGCGTTCGTCGAGCAACCTTCCGTTCTGTTCGCGTGCAGCCACTGGACGATCTCCAAGTTGCCGCTCCAGGCTGCTCTGTCCATCGCCCACGTTGAACAGCCTTCCATCGTGTTCGCGTGCAACCACTTCACCACCTCCAAGTGGCCGTTCTCGGCAGCGCCGTTGATCCCCACATTGCGCAGTGTTCGCGTCGGTATTCGTGCAGCCAATCCACCACCTCCAAGTGGGCGTTGGTGGCAGCGCCGGTCATCGCACGCTTCGAGGAGCCTTCACTTCGGTTCTCGTGCAGCCACTTCACCACTTCCAGGTGACCCCCACTCGCAGCGCCGTTCATCGCTTCCTTTGTGCTGGTGTCTTCAGGCATGTTCACGTGGATCCACTTGACGATGTCCAGGTGTCCAGCAGACGCTGCATCCTCGAGCCACGGCGTCCTATCCCCTGCCAGTTGATGCGTCCGCAGCCACTTAATCATCGCGAGGTTGCCGCTCACCACGCGATACGGGATCTGCCAGTTGTAGGGGCGATCAAGTCGGTATCCTTTGTCGACGAAGTACTTGGCAACCTCGAAGTGTTCGGACAGGATCGCAACGCTGAGAGCTTCCGTAAAATGGGGACCGTCAGGGGCAGTTCTCTCAGAAAGCTGCTCGCAAAGAAACTGCACGACTTGGAGATGATTGCTTTCTACTGCGACCGTCAGCAAATCCTCGATACTTTCAGTTTGCAGCGTTAGCGACGACAGGATCCACTGCGCCACGTCAGTCTGTCCGCTGCTCACTGCCTGCTTCACGACGGCGCTCTTCAGCTCCACGCTCGGGTACCGCTCGTTCAGCCATTGCAGCACGCGCAGTCGCCCTTGACCCGCCGCTTCGATCATCGCATTCACCGGTACGACGCTTGGACAGTACTCGCAGCAAATCCAGCGCACCACACCCACGTAATCGCCACTCTTCACTGCTGCAACCAGCGCTTTCGACGCCAGAAACCCGCGGTAGAACGGGTCCATCGGAGGACGCGAACCAGCCGCCACTGCGAGCTCTTCGTGAACCGCGAGTCGCTTCAGCATCCGCAGTCCAAAGCCGCGCTCCAACACGCGCTCCATCATCCGCCAACTCGAGATATCTCCTTCCAGGTACGAAGTCACGAGCTCGACGACATGCGGGAGGGACTCGATGGCAGAGCCCTCGCTTTTCTGGCGACGGAACACGAGCGCAACGCTCGTGAGCGGCTCGAGTGCCGTCAACGCCATCGTCAGCTGCTGCTGGTGGGTTTCCGTCTTGTCCATCTTGTCCATCATCGGCATTGGCGTCGACATCGCAGGCAGGCAGAAGGGCGGTGGGTACAGCTCGAGGAGGGACGGAAGTCGGAAGGTGGAGCTGAAAGCTGGTGTTTTGTGAACTGGGTTCATTTGGCATTTGAAAGTTGAGACGGAAGACTGACTACCTGACTTTTGTCTCTACCGTTGTTTGACTGACTCAGGTGATTCACTGCCCATATCGAAAACCTCCCAACAAGTGCTGGCATTGAGTGCTTTCCATCATCACCTGCCGCCGTCAGGTCCTTCCCGTCCACGACTTCTGGTGGTCGATGGCATCTCTCGCGAGACCTCGAGACAACAGCCACTGACTCCTTCGCTGCAGCTGTTTTGAGCCAGGTCTCAACCTCCAACGTCGAGTAGAGTTCGAATATCCTGCCATCTCAGTTGTGACCGACTCGCACAGACTTTCAGGAGCAGTTGATACAAGCGTTCACTTTGTGCTCCCCGCAGGCAGACGCGCAGTGCCCTTTGTATGCAAGAAAGTGACCGCCGCGTCGCTGCTCCCAGCCGTCGTTCCCCTTATAAAGACACGGGCGGGTCCGCGACGGCGCTCACCGCCGCCACTGTCGCGGCCGCGCCGTCGTCCTCGGCGCCGTCGGGCTTCCGCCTCGGGCTGCTCTCGCTGCCGAGCGACGACTGGCGGCCCAGCGGCCCGCGCGCTGTCTCTTCTTCGTGGTCGGGCATCACGAGCTCGATCTGCTGCACGAGCAGCGCGCGGCTCGCCTGCTCAGTCGGCTGCGCGCCGCTGCCGTCGCTGTCGCTGCCCGCGAGCTCGCGGCGCACGCGCTGGAGCCACGTCGCTGCCTTCTGGTACGACGGGTTGAGCGCAAAGGCCTCCTGGAAGCACGCGGCCGCGAGCGCGAGCTGCCGCTTGCTGTAGTGACACAGCCCCATGTTGTGGCTCGTGACGTGGTGCGCGCCCATCTCGCGCGCTGAGAGCGCGTAGAACGCTAACGCGCGGTCGTAGTCGCGCAGCCCGTAGTAGAGCCGCCCGGCCTCGAACGCCACGTCCTTCTCTTTGTCGAGTGCGTAGTAGTTGCGCCAGACGCGCGGGACGCCATCGCGCACGTCCCGCTGGAGCTTCGCCGGGCTCGCGGGCGCCTGGTCGAGCAGCACGTCGCGGAACTTGTAGAAAAGGTCCGGGTCCCAGCCGCTGAGCTTGAGCAGCGCGAGCACGGCCTTGAGCGTCGGCGCCTTCGCGTCCTCTTTCAGCGCCTTTTGTAGCACGAAAAAGTCGTTCGGCCCGAACGCCGCGATTTCGTCTTCGAACGCGGCCGTCAGGTGCGGGAACGCGCGGCTGCGCGCGTCGCACACGCGCTCGAGCCCATCGCCCGCGAGCAGCGCCGCCACAGTGCCCGAGCCGTCCGAGCCGTCCGAGCCGTCCGAGCCGTCCGAGCCGTCCGAGCCGTCCGAGCCGGGCAGCACGAACACCGAGACCTTGAGGCTCGCCTCCTCCTGCGCGCTGTGGAGCGCAAAGCCGCCGCGGCTCGCAAAGTAGAGCCCGATCGCGTGGTAGTTGACCATGACCGAGAAGCTCCCGTGCACCGCGATGTGCGGGTCGCTCACGCCCCGAAAGTGCTCCGGGTTGCTGTTGCCCTTGTCGCCCGAGAGCACGACGAGCCGGCTCGCGGAGAGCGCGCCGAGCCGCTCGAGCGCCGAGAGCGCACCGGTCGGCACGAGCACTGTCGCGCCGGGCTCGGCCGCGCCGAAGTACGCGCGGTACCACTGGAGCACGTTGTTCAGGTGCGGCTGCGCGGGCCCGTAGAAGCGCTCGGTGGTCGGCACGTACTGAAACAAGTTCGCAAGCCGCTTGATGATCTCCGGGTCGAGCGGGTCCGGCTCGTGCGCGCGCTTCGAGCCGACGCTGATGAGCCCCTGCCGGAGCTCGCCGCCCGCGACCTGGAACAGGTCGTGGTGCAGCGTGTCGAAGAGGTAGTTGGCGATAACGCAGAGCGGGTTCGCGAGCGCCGCGCGTGCCGAGAGCGTCGTTTGCGCGCAGAAGAGCCGCAGCTCCGCGTCCTTCGTGGCGTCGAAGAGCGCAAAGTCCACGATGCCGCGCGCCACGAACGGCGCGAGCGCCGGGTGCGTCCGCCAAAAGTTGAAGTTCTGCTCCGTAAAGTCCGTCATCACGTACCGGATCTTGTCGAGCGGGAAGTCGAGCGCGCTCTATTAGAGGGGGAGGGATGTTCGTCAGCGACTGACAAACGCCAGATACATAGTAGCAGGTCGCAGGTCGCAGGTCGCAGGTCGCAGGTCGGCGCACCTCGGCCTCTGCGAGCGCCTTGAGGAAGTAGAAGCTGAACTTGCCGGACCCCGTGCCCAGTTCGATGATGTAGAACGGCTCAGACGGATCCAACTACTCGCATACACACACATACGCACACATACGCAACGTCAATGAGAAAGCAGGCGACAAGCGGCAGCACACTACTCCGAGTGGGACGACGCACCGGCTGCTCGGCGCCCGCGCGCGTGGCGTCGCGGAAGTAGGCGCGCAGCACGTTGCTGTAGCGCTTGGCGATGAACGTGTTGGACGTGATGAAGTGCGGGACGATGCCCTGCGCCCACGACTCGACGCCCTCGCGGTCGTAGAACGACATCATGAGCTTCCAGAGGTGACACTCGGCGAACGGCGTGAAGCCCTCGAGCTCGCAGCGCTCTGCTACCGCGCCCGCCACCGCCTCGCCGCCGGGCTTCCCGTCGACGCGCACTTCGTCCTGCTTGAGCGGCGTGGGCGCCGCGTCGGCTCCTATCGCGGGCGGCGGCAGCTGCGCGGCTGTTGATGGCGCGCGTGTCTGCTCGTCATCGAGCGCCACCAGCGGCGTCTTGAGCACCACTGCGGGCGTCGACTGCACGCTGCTCACGTCACTCTCGGCTACCGGCAGCAACGTCATGACGGTAAGCGGGGGTTGGGAGGTTGAAGGCGGGGGTGGAGGAGTGGGGCAGCGGCTGGCGAAGGTGACGGATGTGCCGGAAGCTGCGAAACCAAAAAGTGACCTTCGAGAGGCGTCGTTTTGGCGCGGACTTAGTCGAGACATCTCGGTAGTATAAGCGAGGTGTGGATCGTGCGATCTTCGGAGTCCTTGTGCGGTACTTGGTTTTTTTGGTGATACGGAGGGAGTCGGACAGTCAGTAGGAGGGAGGTACAGTGCAAGAGGGACCCAGTTTGATCGCGCCAGGAGGCAAAGCGTTTGGTGGCCTACATCAACGAACGAGACGACGCGAGGCTACGACGATGCTGCCTCCTCCTGCATGCGTTGCTGCTCACAGCGACTGATGCACGACTTCGCCGCCATGAACACTATTGAAGTATGTGCTATAACTACGTACTGCACGGCTGGCAGTGGAAGAACAGCAGCCACGCCACGCGGTCGCATCGTTGGTTTGCGCACAAGTGTTGAAAGTTCTCAAAAGGGAGGACCTCGGATGTCGTGTTCATCCGTATGGTTCGGAGCGCCGAAGCAGCTTTCTCTCGCAGGAATGACACCAACTCGAAGGCATCAGCTGCCACACCTTCTTCCTTTGCGATCCTACTGCAGACTTCCGTACAGTTCTTACTTCACTCAGCCACTGAATCATCCGAAGACTCCCGGCATTGTGCGTTGCGTTCGTCGCGGATCCTTCCGTTCGGTGCTCGTACAGTCACTTCGTCACGTCGAGCGAATCGTTTCCACAGCTAGACAGACCTACTGTACCTCAATGCTTCCGAAAGCACCTTTCAGTCGACCGAGTGTAGCCATCGCACGCCGCCATTGTGACCACCGGATGTCATCGCGATTGTCCCGACCCGACGCTTGAACTGACTGAGGCCATATCCGACAGACTCGTGAACTGCACGAACATCGTCCACTTGCTCGATCGACCAGTGTACAAGTCACTTGCTATGCTGAATGTCGTTGGATCCGGGTAGTTGGCGCGCAGCCACTGGAAGATCTCGAAGTGGGCGGATCTCACGGCTGAATCGACTGCCGCGCGGGAAAAGAGACCAATCCCCGTTTGTTTCAGGAACAACAGCTTATTAATATTGCCGTCCGACGCAGCATTCTCCATCGCAGCTTCTGTGCAGCCTTCCCGCCGATGCTCGTGCAGCCACTGGAGGACCTCGAGCGAGGCGGACGTGTCCATTCCTGCCGTCGAGCAGCCCTCGATGTGGTTCTCGTGCAGCCATTTGACGACATCGAGATGTCCGTTCTTGGCAGCATTGTTCATCGCCTTCTGCGTGCAGCCTTCCGTGCGATTCGCGTGCAGCCACTTCACCACCTCGAGATGTCCGTTCTCAGCTGCGCCGTCCATCGCCCACGTCGTGCAGCCTTCTGTCCGGTTCGCATGCAGGAACTCCACGATCTCCAAATCGTCATCCGATGCTGCAGAGTCCATCGCTCGGGTCGTACAACCCTCGGACCGGTTCGTCTGCAGCCACTTGATGACCTCAAAGTGTCCGTTCTTGGCAGCTCCGTCCATCGCCTCCGTTGAACAACCTTCAATTTGGTTCGCGTGCAGCCACTGCACGATCTCCAATTGGCCGTTCTCGGCCGCATCGTCAATCACCTCTTCTGAACAGCCTTCGCGTCGGTTCTCGTGCAGCCACTTCACCACCTCCAGATGACCCCCGCTCGCAGCTCCGTCCATCGCAAATGTAGTACAAGTGTCTTCAGGCATGTGCTCGTGGACCCATTTGACGATGTTCAGGTGTCCAGCAGAAGCTGCGCCATCGAGCCAGTACGTCAATCCGCCTGCTATCTGCTGCGTTCGCAGCCACTCGATCATCGCGAGGTTGCCGCTCACTGAGAAATACGAGACCTCCCAACCGGCAGTGCAACCAAGCCGGTATCCCTGTTCGACGAGGTACTTGGCGATCTCGAAGCGTCCGGACTTGATGACGTGCTTCAAAGCTTTTTTCCGACGAGCCGAAAGGGCGTAGAACGGAGCTCTGAGCGCACCGACGCTGTTGTTTCTGCAGGTACTCGCAAAGAAACTGCACGACTTCGCCATGGCCGCACTTTGCTGCTCTGACCATCAGATCCTCGATCCGTTCGGCTTGATCCTCCATCGATGACATAATCCACTGCAGCACCTCGGTCTGTCCGTTGTCCACCGCTGCGTCCACGACTCTACCGTCCAGCTCCACGCTCGGATATCGCTCAGCCAGCCACTGAAGCACGCGCAGTCGACCGGATCTCGCTGCTTCGACCATCGCGTTCACCGACACGACGCTTGGACAGTACTCGCAAAT